>JAXRKP010000086.1:222500-295000 GCA_037039925.1 Doris montereyensis
AAGTGGTAATGATCAATTGAACCCATGGTAATATTCGTTCGGATATGGAATGGCACCAACTTATTTTTTTTCTTTGAGTAGAGTATTAAGGAATTAATTTTGTACCATTTCCCGATCTTTCACTTTCAGTCGGAAAGTCAATTTGCATCTCTCTGTGTCTAGCAGTGTGTGGTGTAGAATCTAATGGTTGGGGCTTGTTGGCAAAATAGAGCGTCGTGCTTTGTGTCCTTCAAAAGGAGACTTGGGATGGTGAAAAAGGAAGGGGTGGGGAAGTTGTTGATTTATTTTAAAGTGGATTAGAGACTTGGAAGTGGGATTGAGTTTGGCACCACGATGATTATGGGAGGCGGGAGCAGGGGTGTTTGGCACTTGGCACGTTTTATGGTAGCTAAAACGAAACGGCTCGATATTTTTGCTTGTTTGCGCTCAACCTGTTAGAAGTGCTAGTTGTCTATTTCCCCCCCCCCACCAGCAATGAGAGTGTGAAAGATTGCCGTATCTAACCTGTAGGGCCTAATTCATTCTTTTTGCCACCTATGGGCGTGTTAAATGGTAGCGTAGCATCTGACGCGTAACCCCCCCCCCCTCCCCTCTCCCTTGTAGACGTGCTGATAGAAGGCATTGTAGGTGTGAGAGGTGTGTGATACCGCATAGTCCACGCCCGTCGTGAGTTGCGCACATGTCCGTGCGAAGCACGTTTGATGTTTTGACAGTGATGTGAATGAGGTCCAAATCCCAGTGGGTTACAGATGGACAGCCGGACGGGAAAACACAACCGGAACGAGAGAGAGAGAGAGGTGATGGCCTGGTTAAATTTAAGGTCTAGATGACACGCTCTGATCCATTTTCGCTTCCCTGTTATAAGTATCAGTAAGGAGATTTTATTTTCTAAGCCTGGCTGTGAAAGTGACACTGTAGACACTCATTCTCTCGATTAAAATGGAGAGTGTTGTTTGTCTGACTGGTTGAGTCTGTCTGTCTGTCTGTCTGTCTGTCTGTCTCTCTCTCTCTCTCTCTCTCTCTCTCTCTCTCTCTCTCTCTCTCTCTCTCTCTCTCTCTCTCTCTCTCTCTCTCTCCCCCTTCCTCCCTTACCTCCATCCCTCCCTACCTGCCTCAAGTTTTTTTGTTATCCAGCTTTTTACTCATGTATTATGTCTTTGTCTGAAGCCACCTCTGAAGAATTTGCAATTAAAAAGCAATGATGGGTTGTAAGAAGTATTATCTTTTATCGCCGCCACCCCCCCCCCCCCCTTTCTGGAATCGTTTTTCTTTTCTTTCTCCTTTTTAATTTTTACAAAATGATAAAGACGCTAATGGTCGTCTGGCCCTCGGTGGAAGCAAGGGGAGGGGTGTGTGGTGGAGACAATCTTGTGATAAGTTTGAAAGATTACATCATGACAGAAGGCTTCCAATGTTAAGACAGGAATCTTTTCATTTTTTGTGTGAGAGAGGGAGAGAGAGAGGGGCAAGGCATTGAAAAAGGTTAATGCCCCCCCCCCTTCCCTACGTGTTTAGAATTGAAATAGAATAAGTCAGGCTTGATGTCTGATCAGGTTTCAAGCTGACAAAGATGGGATTGCCACCTTTAGCTAAACTTTGCTTTTCGCAGGGGAGGGGGGGGGGAGGAGATGAGATTTTCTATGTCTGGTTTCCACCAGACATCAATTTCCCCGGTAAGGCAACACTTTGATAGAATGATGCATCTGTTTTTAAGTATTCCCCTGCACTTAGTCTGCAAAAATTGTTGATTGTACTCCATGGTCTTGAGGATACAAGAGCTTCCCCTCCTCCCCCTTAAATATTCATTTTTTTAATTGGGGGGGGGAGGGGGATTGTTCATGCTTTAATATATTTTTGCATTATTTCATCACTGCATATTCAATATCATTTGGTTTGTTGTAAAGTAGGGATGAACTTAGAGGGGAAAGAAGAATAAAGGAGTAACATCATAATAATGTTATCTCCTGTGGGAGAAAAAAGGTATATAATGAAGTCATGATTTTATACAGGACTTAACCAATGTATACAGGACTTAACCAATGTATACAGGACTTAACCAATGTATACAGGACTTAACCAATGTATACAGGACTTAACCAATGTATACAGGACTTAACCAATGTATACAGGACTCAACCAATGTATACAGGACTTAACCAATGTATACAGGACTTAACCAATGTATACAGGACTTAACCAATGTATACAGGACTCAACCAATGTATACAGGACTTAACCAATGTATACAGGACTTAACCAATGTGTACAGGACTCAACCAATGTATACAGGACTTAACCAATGTATACAGGACAACCAATGGTACAAACTTGATTAGATTCAAGCTTTTGAACATTTGATTTACTGGCTGACGAGATATCATTTTGTATAATTGGAAATCAGTCTCATAATTTTTAATGAGAGTAATAAAAATGCCCATTTTCTCTTCTTTTTCATGCCACCTTTTGCCACCAGAAACGGAAGATGTTAGGAGACTCCACTTCCACTCAGGTTCTTCGTGACTTGGAGATTTCTTTACGAACAAACAATATTGAGTATGTATATTTGCATGATGTTTTAAAAATTTGTTATTGAGATAACGCATGAAAATACAGATAAGGCAGTAAGTAAAAGCAAAGTTCCTTCAAGGCCATTACAGCCTTTATAGCCCCTGAGCGTATCCCAGTTTTTATAGCGTAAAACGGAACAGGTGATCAGGAGACTAGTCTGATGCAGGTTTTTACTTCCAAGCTAGTGCTTGTATCCATTTGCATGGGGGTTGTGGGGGGAATGCAAATTTCAGAGTCTTTCCTTAAGGATTTGAACCCGGGATCCCATGACCTTAAGATTCGAACCCGGGATCTCATGACTCCAAGTCCGCAGTTTAACAACTCGGTCATCACGCCACGTGCAGACATGATAGACAATCTGTAATAGCAAGATCAACACACCTAGATTAATTTTGTATTAATTACCTTATTCTCCAGCATAGTCCATCCATTTGTAATCGTTTTGTAATTTATTACTGTAATAACTTGTTCTCATTATAATCATTGAAAAGTTCATGAATGTATTTTGTTTCATTTTTTCAGGTGGGTTCGTGAATTCCTCAATGAGCAAAACACTGGCTTAGATGTTTTAGTGGACTACCTGTCTTTCTCCCAAGTTGTTATGAGGTTTGTATTTGAAAAGAAAAAGAAAATAGAGAAAGGGAAGCAGACCCAAAAGAACATTTATGTATTTACTGATTGACAGAATTGTTTTGAGATAATGGAACACAAAGTGCATGTTAGAGATCAGATATAAATATGCAAGGAAATGTGGGAACATTTAAATGGATTGTGTCAAACTGAAGATGGCCTCCCTTGTTTTTCTTATGAACCCCGCAGGCGAGAGCAACTTTTGAACAATGAGAAGACTGCCAGCCTAGATTCTGGTCTGAGTCGTAGTCCCAGGCGATACCTGAAGCGCTCCAACACGATTGGCTCTCCGTAATTCTAAGCATATCAACAAGCTGAACATGGGGGAGGCAAGGGATGACGTGCATGTCTGCATCATGTGCCTGAGGGCCATCATGAACCACCAGGTAAAGCCGTAGCTTGTAGTTCCTCTTATTGTAGCATTAGCAGGACATGTTGTTATTTTTTTACTCAAAGGTATTGGCTTTGATTTGGCTTATATTGTGAGACAACAATCTTTTTACAGATGTTGTGAAAGAATTGGTTGAAGGTTTGTGTCACCATATTATGAAAGTTGGGATCATCGTTTTTAGAATTAATCACTTTGAACCATTTAGGAGTTTCAGTCAAATGTCTTAATAGTAAATCTCAGATTCGTGAGTCTCTTTACCTCAGGGTTTTTTGTTGTTGTTGAAAGAAATGTATATATTTTTAAAAACCTGAAATGTATTGCGACAAGGGTTGTTTTGGTGTGATTACAATATTAGCTTTTTAATATTGTAAGCATTTGTGTTAAGAACATCATCTTAAACAGTTCTGTGTGCATATTGTTTTTTTTCCCATTTCTGCCTTGACAGCCAGTAAAAAAAATCCACCCAAAACACCACCTGAATAACAATAAAGTGACAACTCAAAAGAGAGTTCTATAACTATTTAACTACCAAGTACAGTCGCATGTGAATACTCAAATGTCTTTTTATTTCGTCTCCAGTATGGTTTCAACTTGGTGATTGCTCACAAAGATGCAATTAATTGTATTGCTCTAAGTTTAAACCACAGAAGTTTGAGGTAAGTAGTATATTCAGTAAATATCATTACTGTTTTAATCTCTTCAAGTCAGAAAATTTGAGGATTGAAATTGAAGGAAACTGAAGGCCATCTACTTCATATCAACATTTACATAAATTTGCATTGAGTACTTTATTAACTGGGACCAGAATCAAAACTAAATTCTTTGTTTGTTTGTTTTGTGTTGTTTTTATACCATCCGCTTCTTGTTCTAGTGAATTATGTTAAGTTGTACAACCAAGATAGTGCTGTGGACGGTTCATGTAATTTTTTGTTGTTTCTCCAGCTGGTTCCTGTAATTTTGTAAGAATGTATGTATTTTGGGAAGCCCTTATTCTATTTAACTGAAATATAAACCAAATTTCTTCTATGTACCATACTGCAAGTGCTTCAATGCTATGTTAATCCTTGACCTGGAAAGAAAATCCAGAAAGAGAAAAGCCAATGACAGGCGCTTACAGAGTCTCCCATAACAACCATCAGTAACAGTGGCATAAGAAACCCCCAGGGCATCCAAAAAGAAAACAAACCATATGTAAATTTGCTGATGAGTTTCCTGCGATTTTTCTATTATTAATGTCAATTTTTATTTTGTGTGTTCTCCATGTTATCCCCAGGACCAAAGCTCTTGTTTTAGAATTATTGGCAGCTGTGTGTCTAGTCAGTGGAGGGCATGATATTATACTTTCAGCATTTGATAACTTCAAAGAAGTAAGTTTATGCTTTTCACTCATGTCCATATTGATGAAATGTCTACTTCTACAAGTATTTCTGAGTCGGTCGTTTTTGTGCATCAAAGGCTCTGTTGCCAGGCACTAATTGTACATCATGTTTTGCATGTTGGTTTTAAATGTCCCTAGATCATCTACGTTTGAGGAAAAAGTTTGAATAGTTTCATTCACGTATAATTACTCATTTGAATGGCATCGTTGCAGATGAGGGTAATTATGTTTGTAAACTCGTATAGTTGAAGTGTTTATAACGACATAACTGACTGATTGTCTAGGAAAGTCCGTGTAATGAATTAACATTATAAAGAGTAGAGAAAGAAGCTGTGAAAGTGTGTGTATATTATTGTTTTACATTTGATTTAGATTTTTTCTCAGTCCTCCCGCACTAATGTTAATTTAAACCTCACTTGTAAAAAGATAAGATAAAGATGGACTGTACATCATTTATCCCTTAGCAGGCCATTTCATTGAAAGCCCTTCTCAGCTTCCCGTGGAACATACTTTACAGAAGCCTCTTAGGCACTTCGTACACTCTGACAAGATCTTTCTCTACATTTAGCTGAGTACTCACTCACACCTGAGTTGAGTGAGGAAAGAAGAGTGAAGTACCTTTGCTAAGAGTACAATTTTGTGAAAAAACACCAGGGCTAGCCATGGGTTTTGAACCAGTGTCGTCAAGATCACAAATTACAACACTTCGGTTTTGTTACGCCTCCTTGTCTTATTAACATTTATTTTATTTTCCTGTACTTGTTATAATTGTGTTATTTGTTGTTCCCCAGGTTTGTGGTGAGCAGCATAGATTTGAAACCCTGATGGACTATTTTAAAAATTATGATGAATTCCACATAGATTTTATGGTAAGTAGTTCCACATAAATTTTATTGTAAGTTTGGTTCAATATAGATTTTATGGTAAGTTTGGTTCAATATAGATTTTATGGTAAGTTTGGTTCAATATAGATTTTATGGTAAGTTTGGTTCAATATAGATTTTGTTTTTGCGTTGTAGATTTTATATACCAAATTTGGGGCAATCAGATCAAATATCACTGTCAAAAAGTAACATTTTGAGAAAATCGCATTTTTTACAATTCTTTCCGTTATTTGAATGTTTTTTTTGTATATAAACCTATAAAAGAAGGATATAATACTTTGAAACATCATACAATCTTGAGAGGCTATCAAATACTTCATCTTGACTCTATTTCAACTGCTCCAGATCCCTTATACTCATGTCATATTTTTCTTATAACAGGTGCATAGAATGTTTTCATAATATTAGGCTGATCTTTGGTAATATTGACAATAATTCTTCAAAAACATATGTTTCGGATAGAGTACTTTGTGGTGATTAAAAATGAGTACCAACTTGTTATACTTTAAACAAAATTTCCAGCTTTATGGTACAACCGATATGTTGTTACTTTCTAAAAAAATCATATAAAGTGAAAACCAATAATGAGCCTTTGTTATGGTATCAATGTGAAGGGAATGAACTGCTCCATCCAGTAGTTCAATAAAAGAGATTAGTCCGATTTGTGGTAAAAATGCTTTCCTCGGGGGACAACAACCCCTCCCCCCCCTCCTCCCCCCTAAGTTTCATCTTATATCGTGATCAAGACACAAGACAGAATTTTATAGAGCATTATCATGGTGCCTTTCTCAAAAATGCTGTCATTGAGAAATTAATGAAAGAAGGAAAAGAACAAGATGTTAATGTCAAATTATTGACTTGTTGAGGTATAAAATATTCTGTGACAAGTTCCTTAGGGTGCACTATTTCAGCAGTATTTCATATACTTTAATAAGATTGGTTTTGGAACGTCTGTGAACATCATTTGTTTTTATTTGTCATTGTTTGTCTATCATTCATTTAAATTCAGCAGTTAAGGGCACAGAATTCGGAACCCAATATTTACAAGTAGCACTCAAAAGTTCTGAACTATTAATGCTTTGCCATGTACTCCATGTTTTCTTCTTCTTTTTTTCTCTCTGTGTAACATGCGACTTTCTGAAGACAACAAAAAAGACAGAGAAAGTTCTATTTTCCTGGAGGGAATTTTTTTGTTTTGTTTTGTTTCTGCATTTTTGCTTATGTTATGTTAATGTTTTTCAGGTTGCCTGTATGCAGTTCATCAACATTGTTGTACACTCTGTAGAAAACATGAATTTTCGGGTCCACTTACAATATGAATGTACAAATATTGGTCTGGATGACTTTTTATTGGTGAGTGCATTTTCTTTCTCAGATAATTTTGTCTTGCTTGGTTCTATGGCTTAAATATGTTTCATGTCTACATATACTTGCAAGTTTTATGCTTTTTTTTTTTTTTTTTTCTTTCTCGTGTTTTATTTTTCTTTCTCATAGACATTGATCTGCCTTAGCCCCATTAAAAATTGTACATGGTCTTAAATTTGTCATTGATTTAAAGTCTATGTTTGATGTTACCTATTACAAGTTTTATGAAAATAATGCTGAAAATGAATTAGTGTGAAAATACTGATTCAACATTTTATCTTCGACTTTATTCAAACTTATTATGGCCATATCATGAGATGTTCAAAAATGCTTTTGTGATCACAGATTTTACTTTGAAAAAGATTTTACAAGTGAAGAATACAGATTATTGAACAATGATTTATTTTTGCTACAGTCTTTCATGATCTTTTTTATACTACCATTTCCTTCAGAAACTACGCAATACAGAGAGTGACCGATTGGCTCTCCAAGTTAATGCCTACCTAGATAATGTGATTGATGTTGCACAGCTTTTGGAGGATTCTGAAACAAAGACAGATGCTTTAGAAAAGGTTGCAGAGCTTGAAGATGAATATTCACAAATATCAGAGAGACTCACTGAAGTAGAGGAAGAAGCAATGATTAAGACAGGTAACTAACTCATTGCATTTGTTTTCTGAACGTTAATTTACTTACTGTGATCCAAAAGATCAAAGTCATTAGTGTTCATATAAAATGAAAGCATTGTAAGAATTGTAAAAGTAAAGATATGAAATATTTTGTCAATATCTGTATATCAATGAATTAAGAATGCATGGAATCGATAAAGGAGGTGCTTGTTATAAAAAGTACAATAAAATAAAGAATAATAATTTCAGTTGCTTTTTCAAATGAGTTGAGAAGTTTGTATTTTAAGAAGTATAATAAGAACCCTTTGAAAACATTCAAGCCTTTTTTCAAATTAAACACTTGTGTCTCAATAAGAATAAGAAAAAAATGGACAAAAAATGTAAAATTTATTGTTTTATTTCTCATGTTAAGTACATATTTTCAAACATAAGAATTAGTCAAATACTTTCATAAACATGTAAGCATTATAGAGGCTTTCTATAATCTCAGTTTCAGTATAATTTATCACAAAATTTGTTAATTTAATTTTGTTTGTTTGTGTGCAATTTAGTACTTTAAAAAGGTAAGGAAAAGTATTTGGTGTGTTTCATAAATGCAGAAGTTGAAGTCAAAAGCTTACATATGTTTCCTTAATTTCATTCCCTTTAGTCGAGTTAGAGAAGCAGCTTTCAAATGCCATCACAGAACTGGAGGAGTTGCGGGTAAGACTTGTTCATCTTTGCAAATCTATGTGTTTACAACTGTATGTGTGTGCATTACAAGAGGCTTAGTTTATGATACATAATAATCTCAGACACCAGAAATTTTTATCTTTATCTTATATCATTAATGCATACTCACAAAAGCACTTGTACTGCGTGCACACATTTTCAAAAACTGCAAGATGTAAAGTTTAAGTAGATATATTTGATTTAAAAGATGTATGAATGTATACGGTCTAAGTAGTGAGAGCTAAATGACAACACAAGTTTTGTTTATTCCCAAACATAAGTTTCTCATTGACCTTTAGACAAGGCTAAAACGATTTTTTTGTTTTATTCAAGGCATGTTCTTTTGATTCACAATGTTCTTTATAGTGACTCTTACAGCTCGACGCTGCACGAACATTATAAAATACATCTTTTCACAGCAAAGACGATAAAATTCATCAATTTGAAAAAGAAAAAGAAGAAAGAAAAAATGGCTTTTTGATTTATCTAGAAAATTGGATATGTCATAATTTTGTTTTTGAAAACTGACAGATCTATTGATGCATTTAAAACGTCAACTTTATCTTGAGAAAATATTTTCTTGTTTTCTCCGTGATCAGGACTTGACTACAAGGCAAGACCTGGAGATGTCCATGATGAGGAAAACCATGTGTGAAAAGGATGAGGAATCCAGGAAGCGGCTCAGTATGTTAGATGCCAAGCTCCTAGAACTGGAAACCATGAAAACGATACCAGGTACTTACGATTTTTTATTTACATCACTCACACTTTTTAATGTTTCTGCAGTATTCTTATTGTCTTTGTTTGGTCGAGTGGCTGGATTTGCAAAGCATGCATGTATTTCAATATGTGCGTGCTTCAAGCAAAGAATGTATTTTATTAAAATGGGTTTCTCAATAGAGCAAGACTGCCTTTAGATTTCCAACTTTCTAGTAGCTTTTCATGTCTTTTATGCACTAGGAGACCTACTCCTGCTCTAGCTCTATCTTTGACATCTACTCTTGAGAACATTAAAATATGATTCGGTCCTACATTTTCTATTCCTTGTCCTTTTTCTTTGTTTCTGTAATGGCCAAAATATCTACTTTGAATATTTCCATTTCTTCAACTAATTCTAACTCTTTTCTATTTATAGCCCTAACATTCCATGTTCCAAAAATCACAGTCCGTATTCGTTTCCAAGTTCGTCTTCGAAAGATCAAGCCGGTTATATTATATATATTTTTTTCTCTGAATCTGTTTGTTTTTGGATAAGCAGGGGATTAGCGCACTGTACCCTAGGTAGATGGTGTGGCTGCCACCTTGAGGCCCCATACCAGGCCTTGTTATTTTCTGTCAGGGTTAACTCCCTTAGCCTTTGGTCAGCCAAGACCTGCCTGCAAGGCAGCAGGAGACTCGTAGATGGCGGGATCATCTACTACCTGTCCACCTGTCCCTGGGGTGTTTTTTTCAAGGCGTTTTACTCTTAGGAAATGTACTTCACTCTTCTTTCCTCACTCGGCTCAGGTGTGAATGACTGTCCAGCTATAGGTAAAGAAAGATCTTGTCACAAAGTTAGTATGAAGCGCCTATCAGGCTGCTGTATTGTATGCTCCCAGGGAGTTGAGAAGGTTTTAATTGAATGGCCTGCTGGGGAATAAATGATGCACTGTTGGTGAGCCTGCACTAGTGTATCGATACAACTATAGGTCCATCTTTATCTTTATCTTTTAGTAATGTCTGTCATAGAGTGTCCTTGTTTTCTGCCATATTCATGTATCTCTTTACATTTTTCTAATTGATTTTAAGACATTTTGATGTTAGAGGTCAGGATGTTGTTTTTTCTTCATGGCCTATTCATAAACCTCTCTCGCCGTTTGTAGAGGTCAGAATGTTGTTTTTTTTGTTCATCGCCTATTCATAAACCTCTCGCCGTTTGTAGAGGTCAGAATGTTGTTTTTTTTGTTCATCGCTTATTCATAAACCGTTTGTAGAGGTCATGATGTTCTTTTTTTTGTTCATTGCTTATTCATAAACCTCTCTCGCCGTTTGTAGAGGTCATGATGTTGCTGTTTTTTTGTTCATTGCCTATTCATAAACCTCTCTCGCCGTCCGTTTCTATCGTCCACAGCCTCCTCCTCAGACGGATCCATAAGTTCGGCGGCTGGGTCACCAATCAAGACAGTTCCAGTTCCAGCTCCCACCCCACCACCACCACCTCCTCCTCCACCTCCCCCTCCCCCGCCTCCTCCAGGCCCTGGTGCACCTGCTCCTCCTCCTCCACCACCCCCTCCTGGTGTTGGAGGGGCCGAATGGGAGGTACGATTACGTTGTTATCGTCTTGCTTTGTAGTGTGGCCATGAATATGACTAGACAAATGTGATGTTTATTGTATAAACACGTGTCACTCACTTTCAAAATGGTTGTGTCAGTCCATTGTCACAATATTCATGAGATAATCCATTGGTTAACATACAGCAAGTTGGAAATTTTGCTCTGATCTTAGGATTTTAAGAAAAAATTAATGGAAGCCTTTCAAGAGGCACACATTTTATTAGAAAGTAAAAACAGACGTGTATCATTGTGTTCCATCGTGGTTGGTTGGTGGTTTCTGCTGGTAGGTCCTACTTCTCTCTTTTCCTATCTTTCATCTTGCTGTTACCTCTTAGTTCACCTTTAGATCACCACCTATGCTGGACATGGTAAATCTCAATAAAAACAAAATTGTGTCTCATTTACTCGTCAAATCAATCATCGTTATGTAAGATGCACTTTATTTAATGGAAGAAAAGAAATGTTTGAAGTTTGTTTTTTCTTTGTAGATCACCTTAGTTGTGGATGAAGGAAAAATCAAATCTTTGTAGTAAACATCCATTTGTATCGAGAGAGAATAGATACTGTGAAACACACTTAACAAGCCCATATCTACAATTATATTATCAAGATATATTATATTCTCACGAAGTACACCCTGTTTTTTCACTGCCGTATTATCATAAGATATGAAAGTTCTTTTGTAATCATGCATTTTTGTCCTCTTTTCTTCACTCTGTCAGCAATGACCATCAAGAAGAAAGTACAGACCAAGTACCGGTTGCCTATTCTCAACTGGACCCCACTAAAACCTCAACAGCTAAAGGGAACACTTTTCTCCGATCTGGATGATGAGAAGCTATACACTGTGGGTTGAGCTCATTTTCATTGTATAAGATAAGATAAGATACAACTTTATTGTCCAAAAAGGGGCACCTTGTACATGAAATACTACACACTTTTACTATACATAAATTATTCTTCACACGTAAACAGCATAAAAAGTATTTTTGCTTTAAAGTAGATGTTAGGGAGGTTTTGTGTGACAGAATCCAAAAAGTGTGTTCTTTAATGTTGAACCATAAATGATTTGGAGTTGTGAGCAGTTTGTTGTCTTTTTCTTCCTCTTGAATTTAAAAATAAGTTTTAATTATTGACCTTTTTCATGTATGGAAACAGATTAGAATGGGAAATCTTGCATACTACAAAAACATTCAATAGTAGCTTTTTGTGTTAATACTTTTTCTTGTATTTTTCCTCTCAGGTCATCGATTTTAATGAGTTTGAAGATATTTTCCGACTTGGACCAGCAGGCCCACTGTTAAAGAGTGGAGGTGGCACTCCTAAAACGCTCAAGAAATCTAAAAAGCCAGAGACTATTTCACTGTTGGAGTCTAATAGATTGAGGAATGTTGGTATGTGTTTGGACCTCGTTTTCCTTGGCTTCTGTCTTTTTCAAAACATTTACATATTCACAGGGCATGTGATTTTACACAACCCATAAATTTGGAAGGTGTATTTTAATATTTTTATCATACTTTCAATGCACTATCCTCCCATCTTATGAGTCAGTTTTAAAACATAAAGAGATTACTGTTTTGTTATTGACAGTTGTATCTGACATTTAGGTTATCTCACGCTGTTGATTTTCTTCTTCTCTTCAGCCATTACTAGGAGGAAGATTGAATTTACCAATGAGGATATTGTTAAAGCTGTCAATGGGTGAGTGAAATGTCATTTCAACTGTTGTCTGTCTGATACGAATGATTCGATAATAACTTATGTTTTTGAGTGTCTTTTCTTTCTCTCTTTTCTGTAATGTTGAATGACACTGTTTAAGTTCCTCGTAACAGGGGTCATGGAAAATTAAAATGACAGAAACATGTGGATTAAAAATATTCGCTTAAATAGATTTGAGTTTTACAGGCCACCAAAGTTTGTGGAGGGGGCGGGGGAGTCCCCAGAGGAAGGTATTTTTACCACAAATCAGTCAAATCTCGTTTATTGCACTACTGGAAGGAGCAGTTCATTCCTTTTCACATTAATACCATGAAAAAAGCTCAGTATCGATTCTTTCATCTTATACGATTTTTTTTAGAAACGATACCTTTATCACATCGGTTGTACATTAAAGCCGGAAATTTTGTTTAAAATATAACAAGTTGGTACTCATTTTAATAATCACAAAGTATTCTATCCGAAAAATGTACTTTGGAGGAATTATTTTCAATATTAGCTGAGATCGGCCGAAAATTACAAGAGACATTTTGTGCACCTGTTATAAGAAAAATGCCATCTGACATGAATATAAGGGACCCAGAGTAGTTGAAATTTTGTCGACAAGAAGTATTTATAAGAACTTCTTACAATCGCATGACGTTTCAAGGTATTATACTGGGTTTTTTTTTTATTTACATGCGATAAAACATTCAAATAACGGAGAGAAAATTTTAAATGCAGTTTTCTCAAAATTTTACTTTTTGACAGTGATATGCAATCTTCTTTTTTATTTAATAGTCTGATTGCCCCCAAATTTTATACATAGCATATATGACGCAATAAAAAATTTCATTTCTAATCAGCTAACTTAGATATGCCGAGTACAATTGTAGTGGTTAAAATTGTCTATATCAAATTTTAAAAATTCTAAAAACATATATGAAGTGGGAGACAAGGCAGGAGAAAGATTATGGCATGTAATTGATAGTGACCACTTTTCTATCCTTACTTAAAACGAATTTTTAACTTCTTTTTTAATTGATGAGTTATTCATGGGTTGTTTTGGGGTCTTTATCTGGGTTTGTCTTTGGGTGCTCAGAGCTTGTTTTTTTTATTGAACAAGATCTGCCTGTAGAAATTGATACTACTGTATTTGTTATTATTAAACAAGGTGTTATCCAGGGGGAAAAACTATTTAAAAACTCAAACAAACCAGCTTATGAGGGATTGCTCCTTTTGCTATCAAAAGATAACATGTCCTTTATTAGTTGAATGTCAAGAATCATTTCATTGTGTTGTGAATGGAAACGTTCATCAAATCTCCTTCAAAATTTTATGGTAAAATATTTTGCTTTGTTGTTTGTTCTAGGCTGGACCTGAAAAAGCTGTCCCTGGACGTTGTTGACATCATGACAACTATTTTGCCCAATGACCAGGAGGTAAGTTTTGCATTTGTCCATTTGACTGAGAGCATTCAAACCTCAAATGAATTTATTTAGTCTTTTTATTTTTTTTATCTGCCACCAATACCTTTGTTTTTCAGCTTAAATGTTTTATTGAAAAACTGAATGAGTTTACCAGTCAGATAAGCCAGTACCCACCTTTAAATTTGTGTCATCATGGTTTCTTGAAAAATGTTTTACGTTCTTTTTTCTTTTGTTAGAATTTTCCTTACTGACAAAAAATATTATGTAGTTAAAGTGCATTTCCGCTCTTGTTTTCCAGGATTTCATCTGGTTCCAAAAGCATATTGGTCACTGGGAAAGAGGGGTATAAAGGGAGAGGGTTGGCAGGGAATGGCTACACAAATATAGTTTATTCTGTTAGTTCTGCAGCTTATTACACCAGTAACATATCTGTCATCTGGCTGTCATTATTACAAACCATTTTAAAACACTGTTTACATAACAGACTATAAGATTGAAATTTGAGCCTAATGTGTAAATGTTTGGATAAGAAACACAACATTATAAGGGGCTGAACCTAAAAAAATTATCATGGGTTACAATGTTTTTATTGAATTTTCGCAACAGGTCAAGGCGTACAAGAATTTCGAAAAAGAAAAACAGTCTGTTTCTGCTTTGGCGGATGAAGACAAGTTCATGTTGCAGGTATAACCTTATTTCATTATTAGTCAATGTTCTTATGAGATGTTCTTAGAATTTTTCTTGAGATATTTTTAGTACTTTTAAGAAGCATGTTAATATAGAGTTTTTTCCCCATTACTTTTGATATCCAGATGAACTCTTAGGCTCTAGACTTAAACGTAAACAGAAACTTATAAAATTATGGAATTTCATCAAATCTTAGTAGGCTTACCTATATGCATATTGGTGAGAAATGTGTGCACAGTAATTGCTACTGTATGTCCTTTTTGTAAGCAGAGTGTGAATTCTGGCACTGAGTTTTGCTCACGGTGCTTCAGATAGTAAATAATGGTGCTAATTGTCATCAGTGTTTCAAATCTAACCTCTTAAGTTTTGTTAGTTTTTTTTAATGAGGAAATTTGAATACTTCCATGGATATGCTAATTCTTGTCCTTTCTTTTCACTTCATAATTTTGACATATGTTTTTCACCTACTTTTCAGATGGTGAAGGTGGAACGTCTTTCCCAAAAACTTCACATAATGAGCTTTATTGGAAATTTCTATGATAACATCCATCACTTACAACCAGTAAGTTCAGTCACCAAAATTGGGTCAAAATTGGGGAGGGGGCGGGGGAAACATGACATCAGATTGTATATATGTATATATATATTATTTTTATTTTTAAATATTTCCATTTTAAGACACTTAATAGATGAATGTTTTACAATATTTTGTTTCAAAGAGGACAATTTTACGAATTTAATAGGCATCAAATTCAAAAGGCTTAATGTTGGCACAGGTACAGAAGTCATTCCCCTTCCTGGATGTACAAGCTAGGGATTTTATTGATAGATTATTGTACCAACTTTGTTGGGTTTTTTGTGTCAATTGAAACAGTAAGTTTTCCAGTAGCCACAGACAATTTAGATGGCTGTTGATTTCTTCATGGCATTATTTTTTTATTTGTCCTACAGCAAGTCAATGCGGTGATTGCGGCATCTATGTCATTAAAAAATTCCCACAAAGTTCGAAAGATCATTGAGGTAAGTCAAGATTTCTGTAATAGGCGATGATGCCTTTTCTTCTGATGATAACTGTACCTCAAATGAACATGTATGAAATTTGAAGGGAGAATTTGAAACAAGTAAATTGTTTTAAAGCCTGATTTAATCTTTACTATGTTATGAGGCTCTTACTCTTCATTTTCACACAATATTTTTCATTGTTTCTGCTTAGCTTTTGTTAAAGCCTTCACACTGTGTTAATAAGAGTAAATTTTATGAGGATTACTGTCTTGTTTTAATCATGAGAAATTTATGGGTCTGAACTTTGTCAGTAGCCTCATGATGTGGGTTTGAAATTTTCCTTCCTTAGATAGGTAGAGCTTGATGTTTATTTATAAAAGAACCCACTGGAAAATACAGTGCTGAAATTATAAACTCAAATGCACAATCAGAAAAGACCGGTTTTATCTGTGCATAAATCATTTAAATTGAGAGTTTCAAGGTTATAATTGCCAGTGCCAAACCTCAATAAAGCATAAGAAAGCAAGATCATAGCATGCGAAATGAAATGTCTCAGAAAGACGCTTAACATCACAAGCACAGACAAACAAAACAATGAAGACATTAGACAACAGGTGGGCATCGAATCAAGCATGCAATATATTGAGAGACAACAAATCAAATGGTTTGGACATGTCATGAGAATGGGGCCACAACAGCCAGCCTTAAAGGTCTACACATGAAATTTGACAGATTTAAGGCAAGAGGAAGACCATGGCAAAGATGGATTGAAGAAATCAAAAGAGACCCCCAAAAACAACATGTCGATCCAAAAGGCAACACACCAGGCCCACTTTTGACAATTACAACCTTCCTCAACATTTTGCGGTATAAGAGAATAAAAAAAGTTTTAAAAGCAAATAAGTGGATAAACATTGTTAAAATTTTCATGTGCTTAAGATTGTATTTATAAATCTTGTTTTTTATGCTATAGGTAATCCTTGCACTGGGTAACTACATGAACAGCAATAAGAGAGGGGCAGTGTACGGATTTAAACTACAAAGTCTTGACATGGTAAGCAAAGCATTGGTAGCCAGCTTCTGTTGTCTTTGCTTCACTGCTATATTATCTTGCACATGTTGAATTGATATTCTTACCATTAGATACAAGTTTTGGTTTTCTTGTATAGAAATTTTGGGCATATACGGCTTGAGCTTTTCAGAAATTTTTATTTGATTTGATTTACCCACATCTCGGGGTTTTTGGTAGGATTTTTAATTTTGCGCGGACTGATCTGTAAACAGCCAAGGGTTCTTTAACATGCACAAAGTGTTGTGATCTGCACATGGGATATCCGATGGGACTAAGTGTCGTTCTACCTACCTGGACCAGGTGGGTAGATTTGGCTAAAAAAATAATCAAGAAAATTTTTCAACCGTCGATGGGGCTCGAACCCACTATCTTTTGGTTGAGAGGCTGACACCTTGCCTCTAGACTACCGAGTCCCCCTTTTCAGAAATGAATTGTGTATGAATTGTGTAAACAAAGATGAATGAATAATTGAACATCATTAGTGATCTTATGAGTTAGTCGTGTTTTGTTTGCGAGCAACAAAAAACATTTTGATTAAGTTGTCATCAGTCACTTTAAGTGTTAATAACTTTAGCAAATTTTACATACTTGGCAAATATTCTAAACTTAACAAACCTTAAAGATCTTCCTTCTCTCATGGTCTTCTCATTTATCTCCAATAACAGTATTATAGTTGCCAACCAGTACGTTAAAAGCATATTTAGTATGGGTTTTTTTATTTGTAGTCCATAAATCTGTATATATCTTTAAAAGTATGTATATGAGGGTGTTTAAAAAAAAAAAAAATCCTCCAATATAGAGATTGGGGTGAAAGTCTGAAGACACCATTCTGAGTTCACAAAACTACATTCACGCTTTGCCAGAAAGGCCAGTGATCAGCCAACCTTTTTGTTATTTACCGTAAAGAGTTAATTCAAGTTAAATTATTACGTTACGTTTTCAGGAATATTAAGGGTCATAGTGCAAGTTTGTGTGGTCAGAATCTGTTTTTCATTTTGAAAAGGTTGGCAACTATGTAGTATGGAAAGCAGTTAATTCACATTCTTATCACTGGTAAAGTCTTAATTATCACATATGGTGTGTTTCAAACTTCTTAATGAGCTTATGTTTTAAAACTATTTCTTTCTAGCTGGTGGACACAAAATCAGGGGACAAGAAGACGACCTTAATGCACTTCTTGGCCATGACAGTTCATGATAAATTCTCAGATCTTCAAAACTTTGATTCTGAATTGAGATTCTTGGACAAGGCGGCTCTAGGTATGAAAAACATGCTGGCATATCTCTCATCAAGCATTTAGTAGGATATTATAATCTTGGAAGGGATTTATGCAAGTAATAGAGGCATAGAATATGTTTTTGTAACTTTAATTCGTCTTTTGATACCTTGTTGACAAACTATCTAGTAATGAAATACTATGAAGAGAAAAAAATACTTAAAATAAAAAACCTTTTGTGTACAGGCCATGAAGTTATATTAATTTTTCTGAATAAAAGACAGGCCATGATAAAAAGAGAGCACATTGTTTGCCAGATAATATTATTTTTACTAGATTGCAAGAAAGAGGAAAACAGCTTTACTTTTAATGGATGCTGTACTGGTACTGACTATTATATAAAACTAATTGAGAAATCCCCAGAAGAATAAACATTCTTTTCAAATGATAATAGTTAACAGTTTTATTTATTATTCAAGTAATGTATTTGCTCAATAGACAAACCATTGCTGCAAGGTTGAAAATACTAAGCTCAGTTAAGGATCAGATTGTTGGAAATACACAAGATAAATGTAACCAGTCTTACTTGATCATCTGACGAGTTTTAGTTCTCCTCACACATAGCTTACATGTAGCTGGAGGAAGCGAAACATTTGAATAAGACATGATAACATTACCTTTGATTCCATAAGGAGGATGAATTGTTCTTTTATTTGCAGTCTTTTTTTCCAGTGGAAGTTAATTGTTTTACTATAATATAGAAAGAATGTAGATTATTCTTTGCTAACAGAAATATTACTCAAATCAGGCTAGTTATTTTCTTTTCTTGCTTTGCAAGTACTTTATACATGTATTTTAAATAAGGTCACAATTATTGATTTAAGAGAACTGTTATGCTTTCTTTAATGTCAGTGTCCATGGAGAACGTCAACACCGACATCCATGAACTAGAAGTTGGAATGGACATGGCGAAGCGGGAGTCGTCTTTGAGGAAGGACTCCAGAGATTATCCTATCATCCTCAAGGACTTTTTGGCTAACGCTGAGGACAAACTGAAGAAACTTCTCGCTGATGTCAAAACTGCCCAAGTAAGATTTTCACCTGGTCATGTCCTACCTTTTTTTGTTTCATTTCTTATCTGGTCTCTTTCAGCTTTTTAAAGAGACAAGTCTCTCGAAGAACACTTATTGCCGCTTGTCTTGCCAATGATTGTCTTGTAGATTTCCCAGCCATAAATTTAACTGCCTATTTGTTATATTTTTTCTGGGTTTTTTAAATGATTGTTTTGTTATTTGGGGAGGCGATGTGGAATGTAAATTGTTGGCAAGTTGTTCTCCTGATTTATTTATTTTGTTTTTTGTTCGGGTACGAGGAGGGATAGGAGGTTTTTGGTTTTTGTTTGTTTTTAGTTTGAGTTTTTTAGGGAGGGTATTAGTGTGTAAGGACGAATGATTTGATGTTCAGTTGTTTGTAAATTCTTAAAAAGTATTTAGAAAGCATTAAAAGATATGAATGAGTTTGTATCTAGGGGATTTTCCTTTCCCACTGGGACAGTATTTTTTACTTAAGACATTTATTGAAGTGATATTTTATGTTCATGTGATGATTGGAAATTTGTCTACAATTTTGAATTTTGAATATTCCAGATATGATTTAGACAACAAAAGTACATGTTTCTTTTAATTTCTCTCACCCAGGATGCATACAAGAAAGTTGTAGAATTTTTCGGTGAAAACCCACGAATGATTTCTCCTGCTCAGTTCTTTTCTCAATTTGTGAGATTTGTGAGTTGTTTCAAGGTAAGCTTTTGGTTATTGCTGTTATCAGATTACTTGATGATTTGTAAATGGATTTTCACATTGTACAGCCTATGTGATGGCCGACCTGGTTTTGTCTTTTCTGTTATGTGTTTTATACTATATTTCAACCCATTTTTTATATGTTATTTTATATCATATTTTGTTTTGTATTTTATATTTTACAGTATTATTTTATGTTATGTTTTAATATAATTTAAAGTTTTTTTTTGGTTTTTTGTTGGTTATAATAAGTTTCTTTTGGTATAAAAATAAAAAGGATGTGATTTAAATTTTATGGTAGTTTTATATAATTGATTATAGCACAACTTTGACTCCATACTGTGAAAGTGTGAAGAAAAACATAATTGGCTATGATTGTGAGATAAAAAATCAACAAGAGTTCATTTTTTAAAGATTTTAATATATAGTTTCACGTTCTCTCTCAGATTTCTCAAGAGGTTCTTAGGTTTCCTCTCTCAAAATTGTTTTGCATAATTCAAATAGAATGAAAAGGGAAAACCTGTAATTTGTTGTTTTACACATTCTATTTTTATTAGAGAAAACATGTCTTAAAACGAAAAGAAATAAAAGAAGAAGAAATAATTGAATTCTCTTCTTAAAATTAGATTTCCTTATCCTTTTATACCTCAGAAGCTCTTCAAAGAAAATTTAGAAGAAATGTAAAGAGTTAAGGAAATAAGATAAAGTCAAGTGGTATTGACACATATGAGTGCTATTAGCCTTCCTGAAGTGTTGATATATTCTAAATGTCCTCATCTTAATTTCCACAATGCTTTGCTTGGCTCTGTTCTCCTCTTACTTTCACTTTCCTTGCTTTGCTCATCTTTGAATACTAACACTGTACCTTAATGATATTATATTTGTTAACACTTTCAAACAATATCATTTTTTAAAATATAAACATCACAGCAAGCTTTGGTGGATAATGAAAAAGAAAGAAATTAGATGCAGGAATGACAGAACCAGTTGCACAACCAGTGAAGAAGAAGGACAAGAAGATGACACAGGTATGTGCCTTTTTTCTTTTCCAGTTTGCACCATCAATTTGTATTGTTCTCCTCTACATATATATGTGTGTGTTGTGTCGTATATTTAAAGTTTTATTTGTCATTTTGGCATGTCACCACACCATAAGTTGGCTAGAAGCAAGGATCAATTGATTGCCTGGTATAAGGTCACTTGCCAGTCTTTTATCGGGCCAGTTGTTATCATCCAAAATATCATAACACTTAAGATGAGGATGAAAACGATGAATCACAATAGCAACTGCACTCTCATATAATGTCAATGGTGATGATAGCGATGATGTTAACATCAGAGTTTATCATAGTTATAGCTTAATATGAGTGAATGACATGAGAAACATACAAGTTCATAGCTGCCAACCTTTTCAAACCGAAAATCGAAAAACAAACTGCACGAACTAATTCTAACTTGCACGACATGCCATAATGTTCCAGAAAACATTGATAATTTAACTTGAATTCACCCCCTTTATGGTAGTTTTTTTTTAATCTGCTGATCGCTTGCCTTTCTGACAAAGCTTGATGGTAGTTTTGCAAATTCAGAATGGCGTTTCTAGACTTTGACCCCAATATCTGTGAGTCTCTACCATTGACTTAAGATTTCTTTAAACAAATATTACAGCTAGCCATCATAAACATGGACTTGTGGACTTAAAAACAAAAAAATGTTACTAAATACGTTTTTTACATACTGGTTGGCAGCTATGCAAGTTGAAGAGAGAGTTGCAGTGAGAATGGTGGTGACATGATGGATGTTCATCCGGTTGATTGGATCAGTTTTAAGATTAAAGATAAAAGGATAAAAAGGAATTGTGCTGCAGCAGGCTGACCGCATATTCTGCTGCAGCAGGCCGACTGCTAATGAATAGGAATATGAAGTAGGAATAATAGGCCTGATAGATATAAATCGAGAAAAGACACGGGTAATTTGGAGCGCAGGTGCTGTTCATCAGTTTTAGTATTCATTGTTTCTTTGTTTCCTTATTGCTGTTGGAGATGGCAGCGCTTGAAAAATTCTCTATTTTGTTTCATTTTCTATCTATTAGGCTTATTGTTCCTATTTCATGTCCCTATTCATTAAAGATAGAATGAAGATGTGAAAAGCAGGGAAATGTATGGCCATGGAACAGAAATATATTCATCATAGGGGATAAGCATGAAAGTTTCATAACATTTTGTGTTTCGTTGGGGTTTTAAAAAAATTGAATGATACATTTTTTTCTTTCTCTTTTCATATTTTTTAGAATGATTTTTAAAATTGACGTTTTTTACCAGCATTTTGAGGTGCATCAGCAATCAAAATTTGTTTTGTGCGTGATCATCATCTCATGAATATTTTTCCAATATTTGTTTTGGTTTGTTTGGGTTTTCTGCTTTTGTTTTGTTCTTTGTTTGGGGAGGGGGGGAGAAGAAAGGAAGGAGAGGAGAGGAGTATGAAAGAAAGAAAGAAAGAAAGATTGTAATAAATCAGCTGAGATGACATCAATTGCTTGTGAAGAGAATTTTTTCTAAATTATTTTCAATTGATTGAAATGTAAATAAAGGTAATCTGTATGTTGTTTACTATGTGGAGCTTGGTTTTTTGACAATTAAAAATGAAGTAATTGAATGTTGTTTTTTTTATGTGCATGTGACAACCCTGTTTGAAACGTAATGGATAGTGGGGTATGTAAGGTCAATGGAAACATGGGTTTCTTCTGTGAAAGTTTGTTTATGATTTTACTCCATAATGATTAGTTTGCCACCTTGTGTGTACTACCTTATTTACCAATTTTATTATCCCTTATCTTTGAAAGGCAAAACCCGTCATGGTGAGTGATTTAAAGCAAAAAACGAAAAAAGAAGATTTTATGAAGAGAAGATTGTGGGGGAATTAAAAGCAGCTTTTAAAATAGAAGGTGGAAAATAGTCTGTAAATGTAGTTATTCAAAGTATTGCATCAAGACTTCATTTTATTTACATGAACTTCACTGCAAACCAGCACAACGGCCTGCATGTCCCGCGAAGGATAAGCCTGTAAAGTCTCTTCTTTTTCAGATGCATCAGAAACTGTGGGCAATTGAAAATTAGTGAAATAAAGATAATTTATCCATAAAACAAATTACAAGGGCAGCCATTTTTTCCCTTGAAACAAATGTTTGCCTCATAGTTGTAAAGATATGCAAATTTGCACAATACGTAATTATTGAAATATGACAAATCGTTCCAAGTTGTTGAACCCCCCCCCCCTTGCCCTATCAGCAATTAGAAGAAATTTCTTTTTTTTTGTAGATTCTTTTTCTTTCTTATCTGTTAACCAATAGTATTTCAGTATTATAACAAAAATTGCTTTTTTATATTTTTTAGAAAAAGCAGTTTATTTTCAAATAACAAAATTGTTGTAATCAACTTTTGAAACAAATTTCACTAAGTTTTCCTTCATAACAATAAACATAAATAATTTTATTTATTTTCTATAGCTTTTTTTTTTGACTCTTATTAAATTGATTGCCTAGTATAGTTTAATTGCTCATTGCATTATTTGCTCTAACTGGCATACAAATTTTATGTTAAATATCTTTTTTTTCTGATTCACAGGACTAAGAAAATTTTCTTTAAATTTCTATTGGGGAAAATATCACCTTTTTCTTAGAGATATATCTGAGATCAACAATATTTAGGCTTTATGCCTAATGTTTATTGCCTCTGAAAAGCATGCAGAATGAATTGACTTGATCACACTGAAAGCCATTTCTT
The DNA here is from genome assembly GCA_037039925.1 of Doris montereyensis. NCBI lineage: Eukaryota > Metazoa > Mollusca > Gastropoda > Nudibranchia > Dorididae > Doris > Doris montereyensis. The sequence goes on from JAXRKP010000086.1 coordinate 246,053, forward strand.
TGTAACTTTTTTTTACTAAAAAGTAGAATGATCTGTGCTGAAAACCAAATGCATCAAACTTTTCTGGATTGCCTAGATATCCAACTTAAATCAACATGATTTTTTGCTTGGCTTATTAGATTTGTATTTATCATAACTTCATTTTTCTTCTTTTCCTTCTTACACTTACGTTCTACCCTATTGTTTTTTCCTTTGCCTTGTCCTGTTTTCATTTAACATTATGAAAACCTTTTGCTTCTTCCCACCGCATTGAAATAAGTGAAAATTTAGGAATAGTTTGGATTTTGAGGGCAGATGGTAATCTGGTGAGATTGGGACGAGGGGTTTTTATTTAAATAAAAAGATGCGTCTGTCTTTTTTTGTGGGTGTATAGGAAAGAGGCGCTGGTAGCTCAGTCAGTAGAGCGTCTGTCTACCAGGCAGGAGGCCGGAGCTCAATTCTCAGGCACATTTTTTCCTGTTGATCCAGCAGAGAAATGGGTAGCTAGGTCTATTCAGATTCGGTGAAAGTAAAGGCGGGGTGGAAAGTAAAGGCAAACTACCACACTATGCCGTATGCCTAGAAAATCAGGATTCTACTCCTGGATTCCCCTTGCTCGAATCTGAGTATGGGACTTACTTACTTACAGGTAGAAAAGTAACCGGATGATATATTTTCTCAGAAAAAGAAGAATACAATGTAGATAGATTTGTGTCATCAATTTATGTGTAGGCAACTGTTTTTTCTTTCAAAAGTAAATGTGAAAGTGGGCATGTGTTAATCTCAAACAAGTATATGACGTCCATGAATCAATTTTGAGATTTTTGAAGAAGCTGGATATTGATAAAGAAATATAGAAATATAGGCTCTTTTTCTGTCAGTGTAATATTCATTAACTGTCAGACCTCTTGGTCTTGATTGTTAAATTATCTAAATTTAGACTAAAGGAGAAAGAAAGAAGGGTATTGGGGAAAAGCATTTCACAAACATCCGGCAAGCTGCCTGAATGACATTTTTCTGTTTTTTGCTCTTCCTTCCATGATGCCCAAACCATTGGCCAAGTTTTCCCATTGTCCAGTGAAGGTGAAGAGGTCCTTTCAAAACGGTTCCTTAACCCTTTGACATCTTTGCTCTATTCTTGGGACTGTGGCGATGATTCTTTCTTACTCTTTCCTTTGGCAAGTTTGATTGGCCATTTGTTTTCCTCCCCTTGAGCTAACAAGTTATAATTTCTGTTCCTGCCTGTATGATTTTATTAATGACAAATTTATTTTGTTTTGTTTTCGTTCTTATCCATTTTCCTTTAATGATGACAAGAAATACATTGTTTTAATACCCACAAAGATTCAGTATTGAAATTTCAGTTTATAAAGTCTTGTCGATAATTTTTTAGTGAATTTAAAATAAGTGCGGAAAACATTTTTATGTCATTATCACACTTTACTGGCCATAATGGAAAGCATTTTTACTACTGTTGATGAAATATCCTGTACTTTGCTTTGTGAAGTAATTTCTCAATAGGTACCTTTTACAATGTATAAAAGCATTCAACTACTGAAAGAAAAAAGCGCTAAAGCATCATTTTCTCTAGCAATGAGAGTAATAGTGAAAATTACTCCACCTTTAAAAGGCAGAAACTGTATACACCCTACTTAGGGGATAAAGGTAGATAATTAAAAAGCCAATGAGATAAATAAAAAGCTAATCTGTTACTATGCTGTCAAACCAACATAATTTTAAAAAATAAGTAGATAAACAATAAGCTCAACCATTACTACACTGTGAAACCACTGTGAAACCTACCCTCATTAACGTTTTCCTTTCTTTTTCTGTCTTCAGGAGGCCATGGTGTCCGAACTGAAAACCCGTAACAGAGAAATAAAGGAGAAGAGACGCTCTTGAAGCAGGACGACATGTATCACGGCGCCCTGGAAGACATTCTCCTTGGTATGAAACCTGTTTTCGTTGTTGTCGCCATAACAAGAAATGATATTCCATTCCATGAAAACAATTTTGATCCCTAGCTTCCGAGTTGTTTAGTAAAAGACAAATTTTGAAAAGAATTTGCAGCCATGCTTTCACAGCAGTAGAAATGATAGAAAAAAATATTGTTTTGACTATATTCATGAGGCACAAGTTGTTTATCTTGTTATAAAACATGACCACTACCTTTGGTCCTTAGGTAGAGGAGTTGACGTTACACCACTCTAGATCTGACAGATTGGAAGAACGACTCCGAATTAACTCGAGGTTCTTCAAGTTCTAGGAATCTAAATCTAGATATAGAACTAAAAATGTTTTTTTGGTCTAGATTTGTGGCTCAATCTTTTGGTACACCTTCTTATCTAATCTCACAAAGAAATTAAAAACAATAGTGTTTTGATCTAAACCAAGCAGTTGCTAAATCTCTATTTGGTGTCACTTGTGAGGTCAAAGAAAGAAAATCTCCAGTGTCTTTCTCATATGACAAAATTTTTTGTTTTCAACAGATTTGAAAATGAGCCTTATCGTCGTGCAGATGCTCTTAGACGCAGTCAACGCAGAAGAGCAGAAACCTCATTCAAGCTCAGTCCAATGCCGGAGATGTTTTCTAACTTCTTTTCTTTAATGTAAATATTCCTGTAATTCAAATCAAATTGATTATTGTGTCTAGAGATATCTTGATTAAATTTTTCACAAATGAAATTATATCTGATGTTGGGATCTCTTGTTCTTTCTTGGTCTGTCTGTCTCTTCACTCTCCCCCCTCCCTCCCTCCCTCCCTCCCTCCCTCCTCTCTCTCTCTCTCTCTCTCTCTCTCTCTCTCTCTCTCTCTCTCTCTCTCTCTCTCTCTCCTCTCTCTCTCTCTCTCTCTCTCTCTCTCTCTCTCTCTCTCTCTCTCTCTCTCTCTCTCTCTCTCCTTTCTCTCTTCCTCTCTCTCTTTGTTCTCTCTCTCTCTGTATCCCTTTCCTCCCCCTCTTTTTGTTCTTCTTTTTCCTCCTCTTTTTGTTCTCTCTCTTTTTCCTCCCCTTTCTCTCCTACCTCCCTCCTTCCCTTTCTCGCACTAATCACCACTGAGTCCCTCCTTGCAACTGTCCTTTCACCTGTACAGGATGTGATCTGTTGTACATGTAAGTTGATCTACCTAACATTATCAATACACTGTATATTTCCCTCCTCATGTGTTTGACATGGAAATTGATGAAAGAGATGAAGACTTGGAGACTAGAATAATAAGAATATGTCAACTAGATTCTGTATGAAATGATTCTTCCTTGCTTCGATTTATAATCAAACATTTTACTCTACATGCAATACAAAAGTATGCTTGCTCTTATTGAGAGGATTGTATTAGGATGATCATTCATTCACTTTGAATGCATGCTTTTTATGTTTGTGACCAGATATGTAGATTACATGTTAGTTTTTAGCAATAGGTTTTGAAGGATTGTAAAGTAATTTTTGAGGCAGATTTGAGCAGAAATAGATAGATCTCCTTCTAGATATTTCAAGCACGTTGAGTGATTAAATTCCTTTAATTTTCAACAAATTTATAGGGCATTTTTGATTGGTCGTCCTATCTGGAAAGGAATCTTGAAGTTTCGCCCTAATTATGCTTGTATTATAAATAATCATATTTTTCTTAAACATTTAGTGACCTTAAGATTGATTTAAAATGGATGAGAGAATAAGAGGAAGGTTGCGCACTGTTCCAAGTAAATAAATGAAATGTCTGTCATATAATCTCACACTATCACAGTTATAATAAAGTAATATTGATTTGTTTTATAACTTACATTCACATAGTCCTTTTTTATGCGACTTGATTATTATTTTACAATTTATTGTAAAGTCATCGTTTCAGTTAATTATTATTATTATATTCGTCATTTACAATATTGAAGCATAGCATTGGAATACATTTCTTTGCCAGTGTTTTTGTTCATAACATATTCCCATAGTGTCCATCCGTCTCTTTGCCAAAGAATGTGAAGAGGGACAAATATTTCTTTGTGCTTTCATCATCAATTTTCTTATGCGCATATTAAAGGATACACTATAAAGCTTGATAGTACATTCTATTCAGAAAAAATTGATCAGACTTTCCGAAAATAAGTTCACATTTTTTTCTATCTCTTTGATAATACTCCATTCATAGTTACTCTATTCATAGTTAGAAAACCAAAATATTTGGCAGCAACTGAAAAATATGTTATGTATTATTGTCACTCTAATTTCAAGAGCTATGACTGCTTTATTGTACATCTTACATTAGAACCAATGAAAGTTATTTTACATGCTTGCATGTTATGAAATAACAGGCCCATGGTAATCAGCAAACAATTGTGAAATATAATGTGTGTCTTTTATACATATGTTTGACAAATGGAAAATGAATTGTATTTGAAGTGTGTGTGAATTGTGGATATTCTTTACTTGCTTATGCAATAATAATTCAAGTTTGCCCTTTCAGGGATTCTTCTTATTTTTTCTCTCTTGTAATATCATTATCTTTAAGCTAGCAACGTTAACATGAAAGGCATTTTTATCAAAGTTTTGAATTTTCAATCAATCAATTTCCCTACAACCATAGCAATATTTCAGGATCGGTAAGATAAATCTGATATGTATTTTATGAGTTTCATTCCTAAGCAGCTCCCTTGTGATCTTGACACATTTCTGCTTATGATGTGCGAGAAGTGTCCTGTAAAGAGTAGGATTCAGCAATGCAAATTTCCAACAAGTGTTATTAATGTGCCTCTAAAGGCTCATTTCCCACAGTATTTTGTTTTCTTTTTCTTTTTTTGAAAACTCCTCATGTCATAGACTTCTTCATTTGCTTTTCAGATCTATAATGCCTTTCACTCATCATTCCTTGTAGCTTTTGTTATCATGTGAAACAATTCACAATGTACATTGCATCGCAAAATTGACTAGGGTTTTACTCAATATGATTGAGTTACAAGCATTGTCTGTCTGGGGGAAATTGCATGCATGCCTTGTAAAGAATTGCATATTCTTTAAGCAGAATTAAACTAATCGTGCTAAAGGGTTTTCTTTTTCTTGTTTTTTGGGGATATCCTTTTTGTGTTTGAAAACTATTTAATTTATTTCGTTTTGCTTTGGGTCTAATCTTGTGAAAATGAAAATATTTCAGGTTTACAGTAAATATTGCAATGCATGATCCTATACACGAATATGAATGTCATATGCATGACGATACAGTGATATGTAATTTTTTTTTCTTCTATAAATCTGCTTTTTGGGATTGTTTTCCTTTATTCTTGAGCTTGTACTCTCTATCCCTTGCCCTTGTTTTCAAAGTTGGTGTTTGATTTCTCCCTCCGCTAATTTCTTTCACTATTACTCAAGTCTGTCTCATATGATTTCCTGAAGGAAGCCTGGAATTATGCTATGCCATCTATGACCCGGTTGCAAAGTTGCTGTTTTTGCACCTTTCTCCACTTTTTAAAAGGGTTCTTTTCAATACAAGAAGACCTTGATTTAATTCACACCAGTAATGCAATACTGTAGAGATTAGTGTGTCCTCTATTGGACATAGTCTTTACCTTTTTTTCTGCCATCGATACCAAAGACTTTGACCTCACACTTGTATTCTAATAATAGAACTCATTAAACTTACATAAAAGTATTTTGATTGCACTCTTTTTTTGTGTGTCCAGTCAGGAAAAGCCTAAAGTTGAATTTTATCCCAAGTATCACTTCGCTACACGTTGATTTTAGAAGAAAATAAAAATCGATAATTGTTCTCACGGCCATCTACAAAAATGCTAAGAAATATGAAACTTACAATACAATGTAATTTACACCCAACATTCTTGCTTGCAAAGTTGGGATGACATTGTCTTATTATTTTTATCAAATTTTCATTGAAAAAATTTCAGCTTTTGTGAATGAAGCGGAATTGCAGTTACTGCGTTCATTATTAACTATCTGATGGATTGAAAATTTTATCAAGTTTTTTAAATGCAAAGGGTTATAACTCCTGAAAAGAAACAAAACTTTCACTGAAAATGAAATATTTGTGTGTCCAGTGCCTTTAATAAGAACTCGTGCAGGCTTGATAGCTTTTAATCAGTTTTCAGCAATGATGAGAATGATAAACAATTTACATTTTACTTTTTACCTGCATTAATTTTTAACATTCCCACAGTGGCATGGGGCATTTTTAGGTACTTTTATTTTGTTGCTTTCTTTTCCTTTAAAAGTTATTTCTTAATCTGTCTTTGATGAATTTATTTCTAGTTATTTTGGTTGTTGTTGCTCATAGTATTCCAAAGAAATCTATCTGAATACCCAATGTTATAATATCCTTTCAAACTTGTCTTGTAAGTTGCTTCCATTTCTTATCCTAGTTATTGCTGCTATTGTAACTGCCTCCTGAGTATTTTGACAGTTGTTGCTTACATCTGACATGGACACCAACTTCATCCTATCAGTATCAATGGAAACATGAAAACATCTACACCTTTTCTTTATTAACTTCAATAGCTATGAAAGCAAGCTAACTTCAGTTTCATGAAGTTTCATTAGTATGTTAATTAGCCATGCATACATCTTTCAGTTGACACAACCCTTAACCGGTTCTCTGATGAACTTTTATGCAACATGAACTTTAGTTTATCATGTAGCATATGCTATGGTGATGGAGAACTGAATTTTTTTTTATCACATACGTGAAGTAATTTTACCAGCAGTCTACAAATCTTATTTTTGTATCCGTTCTCATGAAAACTTACACAAAAAAATCTACGTTAAAAAAATTTATGTTAGTGTTTTCATCTAGAGGCTTCCTTGTTTCACTTCTCAGTTTTAAATGTACATTGTATATGTCGATTTATTTACAACATTGAGCCCCTGTATCTTTAACATCAAGGTGAGAAATTGCCTTGAAGTGGTGTGTCTTGGTCTGTGCCCTGACTGGCTTCTGTGCATTGCTAAAATATCAGGACGAAGATTGAGCCGATTCCCAGGCACGGCCAAGGCATTGTTTCTCATGCTTCCATTTGTTGACTGGTGCTACTCTGGCTGAGATGACTGTCAAGTTTTTGTATTTTTGTACTTGTTGGTCAAAAAAATTTGTTGTCTTTTTATTGTGTATGTGTGATAGTTGAGAGTTTGATTTGTTTTCTAGACTTTATTTTTTCTTCATAAAAAAATTGACTAATATCATTGAGAAATATTGTATAGTATATTTTTATAGGGCATTGATCCTTTTTTTCCTCTTAAATGAATCATCCTTCCCAGAAAGTGTTTGAGTTTGAATAAAAGTAAATCATAGTTAGATAGTGCAATTTAAAATACAGGGTTAGAAGATCATTTTTAAGTTATCAGTATTGCATTGTTTATATGACGAAAATATGTTATTCTGAAATATTGTACGGTTTATATTTTTACAGTAAGAAATTGTTTTTTCACATGGTGTATCATTTGTATATTCAATTCATATTTTATTCAAGGCTTGTATTTCAAATTGTCAGTCAGCATTTATTTGTAATAAGTCATCCAAAAATGATTGATTTGGCATTGTCGTCAGAAGGGTTCATGAAAATTAAATACAAGTCAAGACGTTGTGTTGAACAGAGTGAAGTGGAATGTTATTTGATTTGGGTTTTTTAAATATATTCATAAAATCCTGTAATGAAGTCAAATTGTGGCAAACTCTATGGGTAGAAAAGAATCCCCTCAGGAATATCCTGCAAACTAGATTTATAATCTCAAATGTTCGTAGTATTTATTTGATTTATGGATTCTTTACACTAAATTGCATCTGTTAGACCATAAGCTGATTTCTTGCCTTAAAGTGTGAAAGTCAGTAAATCAGTACCACTCATAGTATTAGCCACACAGACACCTCCTTCTAATACTTTAACAGTTTTATCCACGTATATATAATGTGCCACTTTCTATTCTTGCCTTAATCAAAGCGCACTGTTCATACGCATTACCTCACAGTTTGCCTTTTCCTTAATATTGTAGTTCTCATCTCCCAAAATATGAAAGGGATTTTTATATGAACTGTCTCATTATGAAGTATGATACAAATATAATTTGTATCGTCACTATGACAGTTTTGTTTATAATATAAATAAGACAAATAAAATAGAAAAATTCTTGTCATAATATGTGCAAGAGCTATAGTTAAGAGAAATTTTAATTGACAGTGACAGTTAAAGCAAAGAAATTGAATAGGCACAAGTGAGAAATGAGCATAAGAAAGAGAGACAAACTCTACAAGTGTGAGAGAGAGACAGAGACACATCAGACAGAGAAAGAGACAAAGACACATCAGAGAGAAAGGGAGAGAGAGAGAGATAAATAAATAGATAAATAGGTAGGTAGGTAGGTGTGTGTGAATTTATGACATTTTATTATCAACAATTCTCTTCCCATCTTTCCCCCAATCGGGAGATTCATAAGAACAGTTTCTCTTAAATGTAGGAAGTTCAATATATGTGTTGTAATGTAATATATGTATAATGTATATGTTGAATAAAAATGGCTGCTGTCATCTTCTGTAGGGACTTTTCAATCACATCTGTTCATTTAGCTATAGGGAAAATGACATAGTTTGTTTTCATAACACTTGATTTAGGGATTCTAAATGCTATTAAAAAATAATTCAGTCATTTCAGAAATTTTATATGGAAGAAATGAGTCGTTAATTGAAAAGTTGTATGTTGAGAACTCTAACAGTGTTGGGATCTGGGATCAAGGCCCTATCTTCTGAGTTCATGGCTATCCACCATATCTTAGTTGTGGATGTGGGTAAAAAATCAAATCTCTCATTCAGACAATGAATTTGGAGTAGTTCTTTTTGTTTCATTTTTAAATTTTAAATTCAGCTAGAGTAGAAATCCCACCTTTTTCTTTCCTTATGTCCACTCTAATTGAAGGGATGAAAAGGAGTTCTATGTTTTTCTTTAGTGTTTGTTCCTGGTGTGTAAATTGTACTAACGCCTGCTATGTTTATTACATTTATATTATATGACACAGAACAAACGATAGAATGAATGGAAGACTAGATGTTTGGTTTGTACAATTGTTTTTGTGCCATTTTTAATTAACTTACTATCTTCATTAAATGATTAATTACTAAGAATGCTTTTCTGTTCGTTTTTCTTTATTGTTACATTAATGTCCTAAAAAAGTTATTTTTCTTTTTGAATAACATCAGGTGAGTGAGAATGCTAAACCCACACAAGGAAAAGATTTCATATTATGAAGGATAATGTTCAGAGGTGGAATGTGTCACAAAAATTCTGAATAAAAAAAATATCTTGTAGTTTCTTTCAAACACAAAACAAAAGGAGTCACAGATGACCAAAGATAATTCCTCTGTACATTGTGAGATTTTAAGTTTCCAAAATGTTGGCAAGCAAACACACATCAGAACAATACCCCTAAACTACTTGACTTGTTGGTAGTGAAGTGAAGACATGATGGCTGAATAAAACCCGAGTAGGATCAGTAAGTGTAAAAGCCTACACTTCAAGTAAGAAGGCCTCATGAGGCAAACATAAATTTCAAATGTAGCCAGTGCAACAAAATCAAATTCTTAACTACGATTGAGGAACAATGTTCTCTTTAAGCTGTGTGCATGTGCATACCAGGTGGAAAAGGTGCGCAGTTCAAAAATGTCTGCGCATATCAATACAAAAATTTATCTTGTTCAATGTTCAATCTCACACCCAGCACACACAATTGAGATTTTTTTTCATCAAATTTTGCACAACACAAAAAATGTGTGCACACAAACTAGAAAAATGAGAGGGAACATTGGTGAGGGAAGTTGTTTTATAAGTCAAATAAAAATTACATTTAGATTTGCGCTTTGCAGACTGGGCTTATTGGGGTAAAAAATATAGTCTTGACCTTAATCCTAATCAGTATTAGATCTAGGTCTAATCTCCTATGTCTATCTCAAAGCAGGACAATCTAAAACATGATTTGATTTGATTTTTAATTCACTGACAACGGTATCCATGTAAAATAAAACCTGAACTTTATCTTGTTTATTTGGGATGCTTTTAGGCAAAATTTTGAGAACACCTTGCACGGTGAGAAATTTTAACATTCTAACAAATTAAAATTCCTTTCTTCTAGGCCATTGGTGTCGGTGGCCGAGTCGTTAGGCTACCAGGCTTGGAATCATGAGGTCCCGGATTCGAATCCTAGCAAAGATAGGTCTGACGTTGTGTTCCTTGGGAAGGATACTTAACACACATTTTCCCATCTCGACCCAGGTGCAAATGGGTACAAGCACCAGATTGGGAGTAAAAATCTGCATCAGACTAACGTCCTGTCCATGAGGTGATTATTATCACCTGTTCCGCATTATGACTTTATGTTACAGAAACCGAGATAAGCTCTGGCTCTATGGGCTGTAATAGCTTTGAAGAAACTTTACTTTTATAAGCATATAATTTGTATTGAGCCCAACTGCTATGTTTCAAGATAGATGTAGTAACTGAACATCACATGGATTGAGTTATGGGGTTTAATAGCTGATTGAATGTCACTCCGAGATCACCTTAGTTGGGATGTGGGTAAAATCAAACAAAATTATAGGTGATATTAATATAGTAGTCTCCGCCAAAATGCACGGTCCACGGTCGACAAAAAAAATCATGTATTTTGGCAGAGTTACAGGCTATGATCTATTACTATGTATTTACATCACCATTCTTGCTTGGAAATACATGTTAACTCTCTTTTTGTTGTTTGTTATTTGTTGGTTTGAGGACAAGACCCAATAGGCCTCTCATAGATTTGTTACATTCTTCTCTTACTCAAGACTACAATAAGGGGTAGTGATAGTGAAGACATTCGGCAACAAGGGTTTTTTTCTATTGGTTGACACGCGTGTCATACAAAGAACGATCTCCTTGGGTAAAAGTGACACAAGACCTTTCTCAGATTTTTTCACCGTGATCAGAGAGAGAGACAATCGCCCCGTCTGTCTAGCCAAGACTACTTGAGAGTAGTTGGTTAAGATCTAGATGTCAAATACACTCAGACACCTGTGTGACAGATTGTGTCACTGGAAAGAGGCAAGAAGAGGTTATTAAATTTATTTTTCACACGAATTGACTCTTTAAATGCAGCAAATTGAAGACAGACTTACAAAAACCTGTTACATTTTGGCGGAGTCAAACCAGCCATTGTTGCATTTTGAGGGGGTAATTTGCATTGTAAAATTCAGTTACAGGAAAAAACTGCATTATGATGAACTGCATTTCAGCAGGGTGCAATTTGGTGGAGACTGCTGTAGTTACGAAAGCTGGATAAAGTAATTGTAAATTTTTAAAATTTAATCAGTCCAAGATCATAATAAATGACATGTGCCTAATAAACAATTCCTGAATTTACAAGCTGCGAAGGACATAAAAACTTATCTGGTAGAAAGGAAAAGTAAATAACATTACCAATTATCTGTAATGAAAATTTAAAAAGGAAAACATTTAATTTTAGTGAAAGAAAGCAAGCTATTAATGGAAAAAAGGTACTTTATTTACAACCTCTGGTCACATACCCACTTTGATTTATTACATAACTTTCAGCCTTCAGTATTTATGACAGGAAGCCTTAATATAGACTTAATTATAAAAGTCTTTCACATGGATTGATTTATCAAATCAACTCTAACTAACAAGGAAATTTATTTGATGGCCAGTCATGTCTTCTAGTTCTAGGCCCTTGAAGCCAGAGTGTAGCCCTTGAAGCCAGAGTGTATCGCTAATCCCAATTTTTTTAGCATTAAGTAGAAAAGATGATACAAGATTATCCCCTCCAAAAAGCATTGTAACTTTGTAGGCTTAAAATCCCATGTATGCCTGTTACCCATTTACATGTGGGTGGAGTGCCTTTTGCAAGGACCAGACACAGTGTCAGTCAGACCCAGCAAGACCAGGATTGTTCAACAGTATTTCTAACACTGCACATAGTGACAAGTTGGTTTTCCGTTGTAAAAAATAGATGAGAAAAACTTGAACATTTACACAGTCAGATAGTAATTGTTAAGATATGTAAAAGTAGTAAAACAAAAAGGGAACAAAGTATTTTACAAACATCCAATTAACCCATGCTGTCAATTCAGATCTTACACAAACTACAATCATTAAATGAAAACATTTTTCAAGCAAGAACAATAAGTCGACCAATCTTCATTAGTCTGTTTATTAATTGTTTTCATTTCATTATATCATTCCATAAAAATAAAAGCTTTGAGCACCTGCACACCACCTGAACAAATCAAAGCTGAACAAATTCAATTAATTACACAAGGTTGTCCAAGATTTGGAAAGTTTGGATGAAATCATGGTCTCATCTTCAAACATTGATTGTCAACTGCACTTATTTAACCAATCAGGTAAAACTTGCACAAAATTTTATATATATACATAAGATAAGGGCTGTCCATTTACTAAGTATGATTTTAAATTTTGGAAACATGTTCTCCTACTTTTTATATTATTAAATGGACAACCCTTATATACATGTATTTAGATAATAATTTGATGAGGCTTTAAATCAAAACACTAAAGAACAAATCATAGAAATATTAAGTATTGTTTTGTACAAGAACTATTATACTCCAGGTACCATGTTTCTGTATGAATTTTCATCAAAATAATATCTCACGGCTTTGCTCCGGAGCCAGGCTGTTCATGGAAAAATGGTAACTTAAAGTATTATTATACAAGATGAGAAAAAATGTAGTGGTAGTCTTTGGCAACTGTGTATGACAAAAATCACAACAAATGTCTTCTTGAGAAACAAACGCAAAGACGCAGACAAGAAACACTCAGTCTCACTCTCATTCAATCACTCAACTAAAATCTGCAACTGGAGTGATGAAAAATTCAGACATCAAATGTGCATGAAATAATATGCTGTATTTACACAAATTATTTGCAAAGGTTGCCCTTTATAATTCACCTCTCTCTTAAGTCATTGGTCTACTGCCTTGGAGAAAGGCTAGTCATACTTACAATCAGAGATCTAGATTTATTTAATACATATGTTGACTTAGGATTTCAAATAAAATTATTTACTTATACATGTATCAAATGCAATGTACTTGTGTATCAAATATATTAAAGAGAATAATAAACAAATGGCAGTAAATCCAGTACAAATGTTACGTAGAGCTTGTTTTTTTCTTTGAAGTAACCCTGTCCACTGTAGCGGTAATCTCAGGGTTGTAGCTGACTAATCTTTCTGACAACTGTCCAGGTAGAGCATAAAGTATTTTTTAAAATCAAAAGCTTCCATAGAGTAGACTCTTCTCTATACTATATGAGATATCATTAAAAAAAGTTCCTTCAAGGCCATTATGACCCATAGAAACGACTCCTATCCTGGTTTCTATAGTGTGAAGCGGAACAGGTGATAATAATCCCCTCCTGGCCAACACACTAGTCTGACACAGGTGTTTTACTCCCAACCTAGTGCTTGTATCCATTTGCACCTGGATCAAGTGGGAAATATGTATGTTAAGTGTCTTTCCCAAGGAACACAACGTCGGGCTTAGCTTTGATAGAATTTCATCCGAGACCTCATGATCCCAATTCTGGTAACCTAACCACTTGGCCACAGAAAAGTATGCAAGCAAAATTTCTAACTTTCCTGAGTACATATTCAAAATGGGATAGGATTTTGAAAAAAAAACTGGGATAGGATTTTTGAAAAAAACTGGGATAGATTTTTGAAAAAAATAGACATCTTTTTTATTACATCAAATATTAACCCTGATCTGTTTAAACTTAAAATAATATGAAGAAAAAAGAGATTCCAACAAAAACATCCCTATGAAATAACATAAAATATGAATGCTAATAAGGACAATCAACATCACCTCCCTCCATGTACACAGATTTGATTTGACTGTAGTAGTTGAGAGTATCAGGCCCATTTTCTCTTCCGATGCCAGATTTTTTATATCCCCCAAACGGAACACCAACAGGATAAACATTATAATTATTGACATAAATGGACCCTGCCTCCATATTCGACACGACTCGGTGGGCTCTTTGTAAGTCTCTGAGGAGGAAAACAAAAACAAAAAACAATAGACGTGTAAATATTCAGTCACAGTAATGTCAGGAAAGAGAACAGTAAAAAGTAGCACCGAACAGAAGGAAAGAGGCATACAATGACTGTACAACGAAATGCGTTGTTTAGTTGATTTAGCACTCACATACATTCACCTTCTGCAATCGCAAACGCTGAGTCTGCCATCTGATTTTTACTATGTGTGTGAACACATTCATAGGTCAATGAGAAAAGTATGGACAATTTTATCAGTCTATGTAAGAATAGAATTCATTCATCTATGACTTCATGTTCAAGTAAAGAAAGCATGACTGACTATATTCATAAGTTGATGGTGTGAACATATTTGAGTTTGAACACGAAAAACAACTTTCATCAAAGTTCAGAACAGGAATACAAAGAGCAAAAAAACAATTGAAACTTAATATAACATTATAACTGATTACCCTAACGTCAATGATTTTATTGCTACTTTTTCAGTATTTCTAGTGGTCATATTTTGGTAAAGGAAAATCTATCTTGTAAAAGATATTTTCATTCTTTCACTAGATTTGAATGAAATGATTTGGAGAATCTGGAGAAAGAACTTAAGATTTCCAACAAAATTTAACAAAATGAACTATTTAATTCACTTAAATTCCAAACGTATCAACTTTTAGACATTCAGGAATGTTAATACCAAATGTAAATGATAAAATCCCTCTTTCTTATCAAGATAGACTAATAGATTTGATGCCAGATCCAACCTGCCTTGGATCAGGCAGGAAGCATTTTTTTCTGAAAGAAGCCAGGTCTACATCTTTCTGGTGTTATATCCACCTAAGCACCCAACCTCTCTGGCCTAAAGCTTACATGTGTACAATCATTTTCTTTGTCACTAAATAGGAAAAATTATATGTATGTCAACATCATTACTTTGTAAACACGCCTCCAGCAAGACCAAATTCGGTATTGTTTGCTCGTCTCACTACTTCTGCCTCGGTCTTGAAAGTCAAAATGGACATGAGTGACCCAAAGACCTCCTCCTTCACCACGGCCATGTTGTCATTGCAGTTTGTCAAGATGCAAGGCGTAAGATAGTAACCTCCAGATAATTTTGGATCTTCTGGTGTGACTCGTTGCCCACCATAAGCAACCTCCGCCCCCTGTTAAAGGATACCACACATTTCTTTTTAAACTATGTTTTAATAGAAAATTTTAAGAGTTGAATAACTGTCCTCTTTGTGTAGATTAGGCCTTTGCATTACATGAAAATAGTTTTTACTGATCGAGGTATAAAAAGCACAAATCAAGACAGAAATTTATTTCTGGTATAATTACAAATACTAAATACTTTTAAACATTGATTTCTGGTATAATTTAAAGCATTGTAACACTTTTATATTGTAAAGACTTGTCCCCATTTGAACAAGTCAGTAGGCTTTTAAAAAGTATTTTTTTAACTCAAATAAAAATACATGCATATGAATAAAAAGCAAAGGATTTGATAACTTTTGGACAAAAATGTCAATGAAGGGTCGTTCTTTTTCAATGCCTTCCTCTGTTGATAACATTTTTTCAAAAATGTACGAAACAGAGATACTTTTTTTAATTTCTCGATTTAATGTTTTGAAGATCGATAGACAAATAACTATGTTAAGAAGTTCAGTAAGAGTCTAAAGAAGGAAGAATTAATTTGAACAATTTCTATCAAGACCTTTTCAAGGCTTTTACTCACCTCTTTCTTGGCAAGCTTGATATAGTTCAAAACTTTGTTTGCCTGCTCTTCATGAATAGAAGCACCAACAGTCGTATCTTCTAAATTTGGATCACCGATTTTCATCTTTTCCACTCTGGCAATCAGGCTCGACAAGAATTCTTTGTAAATGCTCTCTTCTACAAAGACTCTAGTTGCATTGGAGCAAACCTATGAAATTGTGTACCAAATAAAAAGTATGTATATGATTCTATTATACACATATATCTCTATCTATCAATCCAAGTAAATATATATATATATCATTATCTATTTATTGAAGTTTTTATTTGGCACAAATCAATGTCATTTTAGATGACTAAGGATAGGGGGTTATTTAATTTTTCCTTCATATTTTTAACAGAAACAAAAGTTTTCTTAAAAGCAAATAGTCCCTTAGAAACACCATTACCATTTATAATTTGCCTACATATGGTATTGTTCATGCTTATAAATATGCATTAAAGTAAAAGGCAAAATTGGGCTCAAATACAACAGGATTTCATTTCAGTTCTTTCAGTGATAAATAACACTTGAATCATTCCAAAAAAATCATCTTTATTTTCCTAAGTTTTTTAAACCCCAGAGTTAAAACATGGCAACTCCTCAATGAATATCACCACTGCCTACAAAATTGGCCTTTTGCAACAGTGGGAATATTGCAGTATTCAGCCATGTCAAAATTAATCAATAGTTCATCCTTTTAAGGCATAAACTGAAAAGAGTCCTTGCCAAAAAACACATTTTTCACTTTGATATTTGCTGTTTTGCTTTTTGGGACTTGGTGGTCCAGAGGCAAGGTGTTGACCTTTCAACCAAAACCAGCTCCAAGGATTTCTTTACAAGTACAACTCAGGTACAGAGTAGTTCCAGGCTTTTCATCTATCTCCGATGGGACTGGGAGACAGATGTATTTTATCAAGGGCTAAGGAGCATTTCAAACAGGAAAACAAAAGGTAAATATCTGCATGTCCCTGATGAGATTCAACTCCAGGAAATGTGAAGCAGGATTCTTACCTTCAGACCAGTTTAGACAATCTAAGCCGCCCCACTCACTCACTTTGACAACTAAAAAACAAAATGTACTAACCTGACCTTGATTGCTAAAGTTTGCCAACATGGCACCTTTGACAGCATTCGCTATGTCAGCATCAGCAAATATCATTAAGGGTGACTTTCCACCAAGTTCAAGAGTGATATGTTTCACGTCCTGGAGCATGTCAACAAAGATATGGGATAACTCAATACGAAAGTTTTAAAAAGTTTAATATCATGTATCTTGCTATAAGAATAACTCAAGCCTATTCTTTATTGATATCAAACTGCCATGTCATAAAAACATATGCTATTAGAAAAGAAGAAAGAAAAAGCATGGAATTTTACATCATTGCATTGATCTAAAAATTCGTCTTATACAATGTATAATTTTTATGATCTTTCATATAATATCCTATCTTGACACATTATCAGTGTAATATTTCAATATTTTATCTTCTGGAACTTATCACTATCATGAGTGGACTTGAATTTCAATTCAAATCTTTGCCAAAGCCAGGGACAAAAAAGCTGATGAGGGCAATAAGACTGTAATTTTTCAAGAGACCTTGAAAATTACTTTAACTTTGATTAAATATAATCAATGTTATGTCTGAAAACCATTTCTGACAATGACATGAAAAAGAGAAGCATGTTTTTTTTTAAAAATCCCAATAAAAACAACATAAATCCAAACCAAACCAGCGAATCATGAAATAAAACTGGCTCTTATTTTCCCCCTGATTAAAGACAGAGAAAAATAAGAAATAAACTCACCTTTGCAGCCGTTGCCATGATTTTACTTCCTGTTGAAACACTACCCGTGAACGACACTTTGTCAACTCCAGAGTTACACGTTAACAAATGTCCTGTGTCTCCCTCCCCCTGATCAAAACAAACAAGGGAAATTATCAATTAGTGATACAGAAATGCTCAACTAATGAACATGAACAATGGTCATCATACAAGCTGATATGTAGGTAAAAAAATCCCCAAGTTCTTATGAGAGAAACCAAAGACACAAAAATAAAAACAGAGATTAATAACAATGTCTATAAGAGGATTGCAAGAGTGAACTGTTTTCGATATGTTTGAAGGTTAATATATCGACGGTGAAAGTCGCAAACCGTGTAAGTTCCACTATAAATGTTTTGAGAAAATCAACCGGGCAGTGGACAGGTAAGCACCTGTACAGGGAGTAGATGATCCCGCCCTCCACGAGTCTCCTGCTGCCTTGCAGGTCGGTTTTGGCCGACCAAAGGCTAAGGGAGTTAACCCTGACAGACAACAACCTGCTGCTGTGCGGGTCAAGCTTAACTGACCAAATGCTAAGCCCTGACAGAAAATAACAACCTGCTGCCTTGTAGGCTGGTCTTGAATGACTAAAGGCTAAGGGAGTTAACCCTGACAGAAAATAACAAGGCCTGGTAGGGGCTTCATGGTGGCAGCCCCACCGTCTACCTAGGGTACAGTAGGCTAATTCCCTGCTTACCCAAAACCAAACCGATTCAGAGAAATTAATGTAATATACCTGGCTTGACCTTTTAACAACGAAAATGGAAACGAACACGGACTGTGATTTTTGGAACATTGAATATTAGGGAAATAAATGGAAAAGAGTTGGAATTAGTTGAAAAAATGGAAAAATTCAAAGTAGACATTTTGGCCATTACAGAAACAAAGAAAAAAGGACAAGGAATAGAAAATGTAGGACCAAATAATATTTTAATCTTCTCAGGAGTAGACGTCAAAGATAGAGCTAGAGCAGGAGTAGGCCTCCTAGTGCATAAGAGGCATGAAAAGCTACTAGAAAGCTGGAAATTTATAAGCCCACGGCTATTAGAGGTAAATATTAAACCAAAAAGAAGAGAAATTAAATTATTAATAGCTTATGGACCAAACGAAGACGCCACTAATTTGACTAAAGAAGGAAAAGATATCTTCAAAAACGATTTAGAAATAGCTGCAGAGAATCTTAAACACAAACAGGAACTAATGCTTTTAGGAGATTTAAACGTTAGAGTAGGCAACAATATAGAAACGTCAGGAGGAGTAATAGGTAAAGAAGGAGAGACAACTTCTCCAGATGGAGAAAGACTAATAGATTTTTGCCTAAAGAATAACATGAAAATAGCAAACACCTTTTTTCCTCATAAAGATATCCACAAATATACAAGAATAAATGAAGACAGGTGTGAAAGTCAATGACAGAGTACATAATAGTTAGCAGCTCCCTTTTTACAGTACATTGGATGCAAGAGTAAACAGATGAGCAGAGATATTTAGTGAACATCACCTAGTGATTGCCAAAATGAGATTACTGACTGAAGAAAATAAACAGAAAGAGAAGAAAGCTACCAAATTCAAAATAGAGGAACTAAATAAACCAATAGTAAAACAGATATACCAATCTAGGATAAAAAGATTTATCAGTGAATGGCAGATGGATCTGAATGATAGCACAAAAGAAGAAATGTGGCAAATGTATAAAGAAACACTCCTCAGTTGTACTGAAGAGGTCTGTGGTAGGAAACAAATTAAAGGAGATAGGAAAAGAACAGCATGGTGGAATGAGAATGTCAAGACTAAGATCAAAGAAAAGAACGATCCTGGAAGAAATACTTTCAATTTCAAACAAAGAGACCAGAGAATAGGATACATTACATGAATAAAAGAACTTTCGCCAAAGACGAAGTGAGGAAAGCCAAATAGGAACAGTGTGAAGAGTTTGGACAAAGACTTCAAGAAAGCTATTAAGGAAATCAAAAGCTGTTCTGGGGGGGGGGGGGCGGCATTGAAGAGCATGAGAAAGACCAAAGCATGCCCAATACCACAAATTAAGAATGCCAAAGGAGAAATAATGAAAGAAGACAGCCAAATCATGGAAGCGTGGAGAAAGTATTTTCAACAATTACATAATCCCTTCAGAACATATGAAACAAGGAGTAAAGATCAATTAGTAAGAGTAACAAGTAATCCAGAGGAGACAGCTGAAGATGTAGATATATCAATGGAAGAAATCCAAACAGCTATAAGAAAAGTGAAATTAGGACAAGCCCCAGGAGCATATCAAGTTTATCCAGAAATGATTAAAAACCAATGGAGAGAGGCAGACAAACTACTACATGCAATATGCCAACAAGCATGGAAGTCCAAACAGGTGCCAGACGACTGGAAAAAGGAAATGGTAGTACACAAGAAAGGATCAACTATGGAATGCTCAAACTACAGAGGGTATCACTACTTAGCGTTCCAGGAAAAGTGTATGCCAGGATACTGAAAATGAGACTAAGGAAAAGAGTAGAGGATCAGATTGAAGAACATCAGAATGGATTTAGACTGGGAAGAAGTGTACAAGACCACATATTTACAATTAGACAAATAATAGAAAAATTCCTTGAGAGAAACATTGACTTGCATCTGTGTTTGATAGACTTAGAATTTGCATTTTGTGAGAAGGAATGAACTATGGCTTTCCTTAAAAGAACACAATGTAGAGCAAAATTTAATAGAAGCCGTTAAAAGTTTTTACAATAAACCAACGTGCAGTGAGAGTAACTGGAAACATATCTGCAGAATTTGATGTGATATAGGAGTAAGACAGGGTCGTATCCTAAGTCCCCTTTTGTTTATCACATTTACGGATTTAGTTGCAAAGGCATCCTCAAAAATAAAGAAAATGAATGTAGGTATGTGGAAGCTCAAACCAGTAAATGTATCAATGCTTTCATTTGCCGATGATTTAGTTCTGTTTGGAAATTCAGAAAGGCACCTTCAGTCGAATATCAACATTATGAACAATGAACTGAATAAAAGAGAAATGAGAGTAAATGCAAAGAAAACCAAAAACAATGCTAGTAACTAGGGAAGCTAAAACACAAAATCTTAAATTAGGCAGGGAGAATCTAGAACAAGTTCAAAGCTACAATTACTTAGGAGTAATGATTAATTAACTCAGAGGGAAAACTAAGAGAAGAAATCAGCCAGAGAATCCAAAAGACAAGTGCAGATGGCATAAAAAAACTAAGATAGAAATAAATTAATTGAGATGGTTTGAGCATGTAAACAGAATAAATGACAAAAGAATAGCTAAATCGGTATACAGTGCTAAAGCCCAAGGTAAAATACCAAAAGGCAGACCTCGGAGAAAGTGGGAAGAAGATATAAAAGAGGCATTGAAGCATAGAAATTTTATTTTTTTTGGAAGGAAACAGAAAATGCCAGGACAGGGCATCCTGGAGAAAGATCATCTCAAGCATCCGAACCCATACACCGAAAGGTAGAATGGGAACTGATAAAGAAAGAAAGAGAAAATCAAATAAAAGATGCAGCGCATTTTAATCTATTTTCACAGGATATACATGGTTTGAAGGTGTCAAAAATTAGACCCAATAGAGATACACAGATTGGCTATATGGTTATTATATGGGCTTCTATTGGTTCTTGTGCCATGGAATCCTAACTAGACAAAGCATAGGGTCTTTCTTATGTTAAAAAAGCGGAATAAAAGGTGTTAATAAGTTTAGATTTACATGACTGGCGACTTTCACCGTCGGTATGATACATATAAAATATTGACCATGTCAAATTCCTCTGTTGAAACAATGAATTCTGATTTTTAATCTAAAGACAGCAACTTATCAATTAACTTTGAAACATCTGTTCTTATTGAAGAAAGATTCGAACAATTTGACAAATGAACTCATTGACATTTGGCATCATAGCCAGCCGAAGTCCTGAGTAATTGTGCTGGTCGCCGTTTCAGGAGTCTCTCTAAGCAAGCTCAAACATCCCGTGCCCATTTGATAGATAGGCGGATAGACAGACGTAAGCCTACCTGAACCACATTGTAACAACCATTAGGTAATCCAGCTTCCTGGTAGATTTCACCTAGCATGACGGCCGTGAGGGGGTAAACTGGGATGGTTTGAAGACGACCGAATTCCCACATGCCAGCGCAGGGACGACTTCCATGAAGCCATCTGAAATGGGTAGTTCCAGGCACCGATTCCTCCCACAACTCCCAGTGGCTCTCTGACTGTGTAAGCAAAGCTGCCACCAGCTAGCTGTGTGAATTCCCTAAAACATTGCACAACACACAGAGTAAGCCATATATTTACATTATCTGTAAGTACTATTGTTTATTGAATAATAAGAGTTAAAAATTAAATATCAATTTTTTCAAATGTACAATTTGCAAATATAATTTGACCCGTTTTCCCTTCTCCTAAAAATAAACAAAGGAAAGAAAACAAAATCTTTAAAATAAAAAAATGTCCGAAAAACAAAAATGATTGAACAAAAATTCAATAAATACCACATAATTTGTCAATCAATCATAGGCTAAAAAAAGGTAATTAAGCAATGTTGACTTTAGTTGTTACAAACAGTTAACTTAAGAGGGGGCACCTGAAGTGATTTTTTTCACTTTTGAGTTTAGGTTTTCGATTTTAAGTATGTACATGAGTAACTGTCAAAATACAGTCATCCTATATCATTGAAAAGTTTGTAGCGTCCTTGGTTGCCATAGAAACGGCCGCCTTCTTGGATTTTGATTCAATTTTCAAAATCTATCTCCTCCATTAGTTATGCATAAAATCACTCAAAGCCTGCAGATCATCTTTTCCATTCAATATCTAAAGAGTGACGTCTGTTTTTTCTCTCGATATTTTGGATAGTTTTTTTTATATGAATTTTAAAAAAATACTATATATTGTGAATTATTAGAAAACAAAAAAATTTCTCAAAAAGTTTACAATATATAAAAAAAACTGATGTCATTTTATTAACATTGACAAGAGGAACCTGTGTGCCAATTATAATACAAATCGTGTGGAAAAACTACATTTCGAGAAAAAGTGCAAGTAAAAAAAATCAAAGAAAATAACACAAAACAAACGCTTCAGACGGGTTTCCCTTGTTGTAGCTGCCCCCTTACTCTTTCGACAGTCTCTGGCATTGTTACTTATGTAAATAGGATTATAAATCTAGGCTTAATGTGTACTGTTGTGAAAACAAACGTCGAAATGACCAGTTTTTGTTTTTTCCCTCTATATCCTATGCTTGTGCGTGTGTTTACATACACGCTGACGCCCATGCCTCTTATATCACACAGCGATGGGAGACGCGTTCATTGGTGGCGGCAAAATGAGGTCAAGTCATGTGTAGCCACATTTGGCGATTAACCGCCAATATACGGGTTTTTACTGCCATTTTGTCAGTCAATGTTAGGGTAGTTTACGTCAAAATTTTGAGTTTTTACCTACAAAATATTTTGTAAAAAAAAAAAAATGGACATTTTTCTGTCATGAACTTGTAGATAAATGATCGTTCTACCCAAATATGCAAAGAACAGAGGATCAACCTTTTGGTCCAAAACTCGCCACTAGAATATTATAGTATAAAGTGATTTCATAGGTAAATTATCCAAAATCCAAAACAAAAAAGTACAATTCAGAAACACATCTCAGGAGAAAATATGACTTGTTTAAGTAATATAAATTTATGAGAAATAATTATTTATTCTCCTTTTTAACACAAGGACAGAAAAAAAATCAAAATTTAACTTGCCTGATCAAAATGATTAGTCTTAATATTTTATAGATAAATATATTCTATACTTCAAGTCAGGACTTCAGTGGTATTTTATGATTAATAAAGAAAACAATCTAATGACTTTTAACTCATAGTGAGTAGGAAAAAAAGTACTTGTGGAGTGTCATATCTAAATATTTGTTTCATGCGGATGGTAACAACTTTCACCTTCTATGACCCGTCATGTATACATCTAGTTACAAGATTGAACCCTAAAACATTGTCAGTATGACTCAATGTCTGTTTCATCCATGTCTGACGTGACAAGCACAATATATCTATTTATTCAAATATTTTTTATCGTTGTATATTTTTCAATCTATATTTCCCTTCTCAATGATCTTGGGTTCGGGGTTTGCTTTGTTTTTCTGTACATGACATAAGTTACCCGTTAATGTGGCAGCCAGGCCCCCATAGTATTCTATAGTATCGGCACATCCCAAAATGTCGTAACGAGCTTCCCATATTGGTTTGCCAGTGTCAAGAACCTCTGTGAATGCCAGTTCCTCTGCCCGTTGCTGAAGAATGTCCATTGATGTTAAAGAGAAAAATGATGTAAAATAATAGATTAATAGATAGATAGAAACAGACAGACAGACAGGTGGATAGATGATCAAAGAACTGATGTAATGCGAATAATGAAATGTTGTTAACATGATTTGTTGGTGAGTTTTCTTTTCAATAAAAGATGATCAATGATGGTGAAGTACTCCTTGGGATAGAAGCCTGCACTGTGTTGTTTTTTTTATCAAGATCCTTTTTAATCATCTTTGTTCCGTCTCTTATAGCATTTAACATTCAGTCATTTGATTTTTATAATGATATTTATTTGGCAGATGAGTGGGCTGGCAGCAATGAGAAAGTTGGATGAATATATAGGAAAATTAATGAAAAAGTTAAATATTATTTCACAGTGGAGCATAATAAAAGTAAGATATAAAAATAAAACTGGAGCAATGATACATGTAATCTGGCCTCTTATTTTGATGAAAACTACAGCCTCATGGAAGAGCTTCTTGGAAGGAATGAGTGATTGATAAAGTTCCAACCATTTAAGTTTATTATTTGAGTATGAGAGAAATTCAAACGTTTGTAAATTTTTATAATGATTGTTTAGTTACTATACTATAATCACTTTTGACCGTATTCAGATTTAATTGATATGCTGGTCTTAACAAACAGTTGTTTTGTCTCTCACACATCTTGTTTGCTCACAATTTTGTCTTGTAAAATAAAATAAAAAAGACCAAATAAAGGACAAAAATTTGTGGACATTTAACAGACAATTTTATTTAAGGGAACCTTGTAGTTGAAAAAAAAACCCAGCCTGCAATGCACTTCAAAATTCTCAATTTCCTCACTCACACGAATGATGGCAGCTGCTTTTCTGAGTACTTGGCCCCTTTCAAATCCTGGTACTTTAGACCATGTTCTAAACGAATTTCTTGCAACTTGGACTGCTTCATCAATATCATCATAATTTGAAGATTGGACTGGTCTTAAGACTTGCCCTAAAAAGACAAAAGTGTTGTTTGCAAATGAAGAAATTATTCATTTGAATCATTTTCAAAGTGACCTTAATGAGGGCATATCCATTTATAATCGATTCTTTTTATTTGTGTTCAAAGGTCGATGTTGTGAATTTATTATTATGACAATGCTTATTTATTAACTAATGTTGGCAGTTTTCACATGAACTTTATAGTATTGTTATTTTTAGTGTAACAGTATGGGAGGGAATACAAGGGATATAGAAAAGAAGAAATTTCATAGGATACTGAAACACGTAGGGAAACTCATAAATAATGTAGAGCCAGAAAACTTTGAAGATCTGTATGAGAGTCAATGCAAGATGAAACTCAGGAGTATACTTAAAGACAACACCCACCCTCTTTTCCCCATAACAAAAACAAGGAGTAGAAGCGGTCGACCTAATACATTTAAAATCCCGCACTCAGAGATATTTTAGATCTTTTCTTCCAAGTGCCATATGAAAGTTTGACCATACCTAACCCTGAAAGCATAATGACCTTTTACTTATAATGTTTAAGAAACGGAAATTGATGGATGGTGAATGAATGATTTATGATAACTTGATGAATGTGTATGAAGCTAAGCTGATTTGTCTAAAATTATTTTTTATGTGTATTGTTTCACTACACTATCTATTTACTCACCTTTTATATATATTTCTCTAAAATCTACATTTAATGGTCAACTTTGTTTTTAATTTAAATGCATTGATGTATTCTTTTATTTTTCAAACAAAAATTGTAATAACACAACTATAATTCCCTTTTTTAAAGGATTAATAAACATGATTAAATTGAATTGAATTGAATACCATTGGTAGGATGAATTCTCCTCTTATGCTCTTGTAGACTTGACTAAGGAGAGAATCAATATCTAATAGTGACAGGAAAAAGATTTAATAATGCACCATAACAGCTACTCTATTTTGAATTCTTTCCTACAAGTTCAGCACTGCCTCATGAAATGAGTGTCCTGCTGGTATGAAAGATGGTGAGTCAATGAGCCAGCATTAGCGGTTAGGTCGCGGCAAAACTCAAGAAAATTCCTTCAAGGTTAGTTAAGACCCATCAAGTCAGAGGTTTCCCCTGTTTCTACAGGATGAATGAGAACAGGACTTGGGATGATGAAGGTCTGGGATTAAATCATAGCAAAAGCTGGGTCTGACGTTGGGTTCTTTGAGAAAGACACTTAACACACATTTCCCCCACTCGATCCAGGCGCAAATGGGTACAAGCACTAGCTTGGGAGTAAAAACCTGAGTCAGACTAGCATCCTGTCCAGGAGGTGATTATCATCATCTGCTCTGTTTCATATTGGGGAAAACGGGATAAGTGTCGGCTCTATGGACCGTAATGGCCTTGAAGGCACTTTACTACTTTATCTAAGAAATACCACACCAAACCTCACTTTGCCAGGAATTGAACCCTGGGCCTCAAAATCTCAAATCCAGCAGCATACCGTAACAGTAACCATGACTAAAGGGGGATACAGACTATATATCTATCATATTTCAAAGCAAGATTTTTCAATTTCTTTCCAAAGTATAAGCTTCCTCTGATTTCTCATGGCACAGCAGTCACTTTCTTTACCCTTTAAAAAAAAAAAAAGGAAAACACTTTAGCTGGATAAAGAAAGCAAATATGAAATTTTGAACATTTGATATCTAACATCATCGATAAAATTCAAATTGTCTATCTCACCTGTAGCTGGAGCTTGAAGAGGAAATGTTTCCGTTCCTTTTGGATTCACTCTCTGTCCTAGAACAAAATTCAAGGGTCCCGTGACAGCAGCAGAATTTGCAATATTCCGATCTAGAGCCTTTTTGCTGTAATGCCTTATTCCTTTAAGGAATGTTGATCTTAAATTCCTCATGGTTTAAGAGTCTGAAGAAAATATAAAATATAGATCTATTATTAATCAATAAAAATCAAGAGTTAACATTAATAACTGGTTCATTGGTGGGGAAGTAATTTAATTTTCATGCACGATTTTGTAGGCATCCCATGTAAATATTTCCCCCATTGGCAAATGCAGATCAACTAGACGGAAACAACATTTTTGCTCAGAAAGGTAGCAAGATAACTTTAAAGATATCCATTGAGACTGGTGTAACGTCAACACGGCTAACATCAGTGCAGCTAGTCAGTTCTGGGTTAAAAGATCTTTTTATTTCAATTTCAATAAAAATGCTCTTCATTTCAATAAAAGCTTGCATTTCAATAAAAATAAATGTTGTTTGTTCCATACATCAACTAACAAGAATATGTTGAGAACACATTTTGTTTTATATTAAAATGGGTGGTTGTTTTGCTGTTAAACGTAGCTAAGCTGATGTTACAGTGGCTATGTTAATAAGGAAATATGGGACATTTCTTGAGATCAACCAACCGAAATGCACAATTTAATTATACAAATGGGTCATATTTATTATGAGATATCTTCCAGGGCCATAGCACGATTTATTGACACAAAGAGATTCCTTTATTTCCATGACCTCTACTTCTGGTCCTTGGTAGCCGCACTGATGTTATATTCTAGACCACTCTAGATATCTAGTGATCATATTGAGACAAAAATTATGATTAAATGATGCCATTTTGTCTGGTGCATATTTATCAATATTGTTTTGTTAATATATATATCCTTGTGGGTTATTTATGTGTAATCAGTATGACACTCTTAAAAAATATATCCATACTAGAATCTAGATCTAGATCTAGATCTATACTGTTTCATATATAATTTAGATCTAGATTTTTAGATCTAGATTTATCATTCTCTCGCAAGATTTTGATCTAATTAGATATTTCAACAGCTTTATATCCCTTGCAAATATAATGAGATACTTTTTTTCAGGTGCCAAGAGAATGATAATAGATGTGTCATTTACAACCTTTTCCCCTCAGTCGGTGCCGGTCATCCAATGTGCTTTTTGCCATATGTCAATTTATAGTATGTTGACCCACTTTGTCTAGCTATCAACTGCATAATCGTACTGACATTTATTTGTTTTTCTCCCATTAAATACTTGCAATACATGTAGCTTTTTTATAGCACGGAGCGACGCACATGATGCATATTATAAATAAAAACGGACTTAAATATTGCTAGTCTATTACAGAAAGGGTTATGATCTAACTAGATATTCAAAAATACGATTACAATGTGCATGTATCAGATTTTTATTCAGCCGACTACAATTTGATACCTTTTCATCTGCGTAAACTGCAAAATACTATTCTTCTATATTTTATAATAACAATAACATAGGAGATCTAGGCCTAGATTTAAGTTTCCGCCTTGGAAACGCTGTTATTTTAGACAAAGATATCTTTTAAAAGCTTGTTAAATTCTTCATGTGTGAGGTTTGATGTCAAACACCTGCAAAAAGTAAGAAGAAATGCTACATCCAGAGTAACATGGATGGATGGTTCAACAGGTTGCAATTTCTAAAAAGAAAAACAGAAGAAAGAAACAAAGAAAACAAATTGCGTAGGCCTATTTGTAATTGTAGGAAAACTAGAATAGAATCTAGATAATAGGAAGTTTCTCCACTTGTTGATTGATTTCCATGCCTGTTTTTTCTCCAATGTTGATGATTCAGCTGTCTGTCCCTTCTTTCCTTTCCTCTTTTTGCCGTTGACTTTCCCTTCTATAGTATGGCACTTTGCAGTGTGTCACTGTCACTGACTGTACATCATTTGCCCCCCCCCCCCCCCCCCCCCCAATCCCTCAGCAGCAGGCCATTTTCATTTAATTCAAATTCAAAGTTCAGCCATGTGGTTACAAACTCACAACACTACGGTTTCGCTACAAGGCCTCAGCCATCTAGTACCTGGATCCTAGTTTTTGTCACTTTCTGTGTGTATATATATCTAAACCCTACCCCGAAAGGTCGAATGGAAACTGATAAATAAAAAAAGAAAAATTCTAACATGAAATGCATCCTCATGTACGGCTTATAGACATGGAGGACCGCAAGGGCTACACTACAGAGACCATCTGAGGGTCATTGTGGGCCTACGTTGGCCTGACAGCATCAGCAATGCAAACTTTCATGAGGAGGCCAAGCAGCTCCCAGTTGAGACAGATTTAAAGAGAAGCAAATCGGAGGTGGATTGGCCATGTAATGAGAAGACAAAGATCCAACATAGCCAGACCAAAGTTTGACATGGAATCCACTAGGGAATAGATCAAGAGGGCGACCGAGAAGGACTTGGAGGAGGAGAGAAATGATAAGACGAAAGAAAACCTGAGGAGAGTTGCAGATGTTGATGCAGAATAGGGATAACCTATGGCTCTTTGTTGATGGCCTGGGCTCCACAGGGAGCTGATGGGCCTTTGATGAACTTTGACATGCCTTTTATTTTTGCTTCATTATTCATATATTTTTACATAACCTTAATATTTTGGCATGATCCCATTTTCTTTGTACAGTGGCTGCTGCATAAGTTGAAGTTGCATTAATTAGATTTTTATCTGAGTCAATGTTTCTTTACAGTCCCAGCCCCAACACATTTGTTCATTCATAAAAAGCTCATCTAGGAGGCATCTAACTACTAAGCCCCAATGAGCAGGAACATTGTCTAGCTGAAAGACAATATGGTGTTCTCGCTAAAGAAGAACCGTTCAGCGACTCTGTTTTTCATCAAATCGCACTTAACATTGAGCTTCAAGGAGTTGCGTCTGGTTTCTGGGTCCCCTAAACTGACACACTGTGTTTATAACTTCCAGAGTCGAAAAGTGTTGCCTCATCAGAGGAAGATCTAAGCCTCTGTTATGGATGAGCCTAGCAAAATGGACCCATGTTAGACGGTCATTAGGTCCCAGAGTTTGGACTGCAACTTGTATGAATAGAAACCCAGCTCATTTTGCAAATGCTTTGTATAGATGTTTGACAAACTAGATGCCTTGCTGTGTGCCTAAGGGATTGCTTAGAGTTCTCTTAAAAAGGGTCCTAATTTTGTTAATCTAGTCTTCTAAGACAAGCTTTCTACCATCTTAACTGTTCCTTCAAGCATACTGTATCTAGCAGGTTTGTCTTATCTACTGGTAGAAATTGTTTTCTCTGTTAGCTGATTCTCTTCTGTATCGTCTCCTCATTTTTGTCGATGCTTCATTTCGTGAAGGCATGACAACCTATGCCATTTCACTGTTGCCCTCCATTATTGTTGCTGTTTGTTAATGATTGTGATCTCCCCTTATTTCATAGCATTTTAAACTTATTTTAATTCTTTATCGGGTAATAATTTAGAGTGTTTAAAGCAAACGAAAGTCTGGTAATTTCAGTTTGTAACATGTCTGGAAAGGCTAATGCTTGTATAGTGGGTTGGTCACAGTCCGAAATGGATTGGATGGGCTTTTCATGTTTGAATAAACAGTCCGTTGTCGTGAGTCTCAGGCCCTGTTAGATTGGTTGAAATGGTGTATGTCATGAACTAATGCTTGTCATGGCATTTCTGTAAGGGTTCTAGATTGATATATAAGAGATTTAGATTCCAGTTGTAGATCCATACAAAAAATCTTGATCCTAGATCTGAATCAAATATCACCTCTCGATTTAAGATCAAGTGGTCTGTAAAATGTAGGTAGTCTATAGTTATAAATTTTATGTTATAGGGCTACATGAATAAAAGATTTAGTTCATGATCTATAATATGAAAAGATTGGAATATGAAAATTTTGAATTGTATGTCAGCAGCTGATTCTAGATCACGTGATATGAATGGAGCGGCAGTCGCATGAAAATCATAAACACGAAACAAATGAATGATAATTACAGATGTTTTAGAAAGCAGCAAACTTTTAATTATTAAATGTAAAGGGTCGATAAAAGAGGAATTTCCCCATTCCTACCCTGTTCCTCATACCAAATGTCACCTTCCTACAAAATTTTAAGCCTTTAGCTCACGAGATGTAACGGCCGTAACCCCAAAAACCTCGACTTACAGAAATATATAATAGATAACCACAGAAATTTATATAATGTGCCTTTTTTTAAAGTTATTATATTTGTTCCCTCTTCAGATGTCTCACGAAGTTCTATCAGATGGCTCTGTCAATCGATGGAATGCAAGTTATTACGAAAATTCCGGTAAAAGATGGACATATGGCACACTTTATCTTCTTCCCAGTGCTCTCTTCTTCCAAGCGAACGATGTGGAATCAATGAATGAAAATGATATCCGTTATGAAATATTCATAAAATTTTCTGTTGTTTCAGTTATAAAGAAAGCCTCCTCCTCTATGATATATCCTTCTATTACTGTGATTTCAACAAACAATGTAACACACTGGTTCTCTTCCTTTGGACACAGAGACAGTGTGCTTACTATGATAGAGTATTTTTTTCATTCCTTTTTATTGACTGGAAGATCTGGAGAGAATGCGGTAGATCAAAGGTTTCCACAAACACAGACATCTCAGAAATCTTCTAAAGTGGGCACTGAACTGTTACAGAGTGTTACTGATACTCATGAGACCCTCAAAACGGCAGCTTCGAAATTAACATCACAGGGTGAACAGCTGATAAATGACTCGCACACCATGGTTGAAATACATGATAACCTGAGTTATGCCTCCCGTCTTACAAAGGGACTGGATTCTTGGTTTGGACGATGGAAAGTTCCCAAGCTTGTCCCGCAGGAGGCAATACATCTTGTAAACAACAAAGATATTCCCTACGGATTTCACTTTGAAGTTCTTTGTTGTGAGATTCGAGGCTTTAAATATGGGCAACCTAAGGAGTGTGTGCTGAGGCTGATGAAAGACGGTCTTACAATATTGGACGAAAAACAAAAGGTATTTCTCATTTTTGTTATTTTTTGCTTTCGTGGAATGTACATAAAGCTTGTTTCAATGAAAATGAAAACATTTTTTTTGTCAGACTTTGCAATCTATCTTTGAAAAGACTTTGTAATTAAAGATAAAGATGGATTTATAATCCATGTTCCGTACAAGTGCAGGCTCACCAACTTTACATCAATTTTGCTCAACAATAGGTCAACTGTCACCTGTCATTATAATCAGGTTCAATAGAAGAAAATTGCTTAAATAATAACGGGCCAAAGGATATCTCTATAAATACCTGTTCAATCTCCTTGTTCTTTTGTATGATCATCTATCCATAGTGTACCTATGACACTTCAGTGCCTTTTTGCAAAAAAACGTAAAACTTTTCAAGATGTCACTGTCTTAAAAGAAAATATTTGTGAAAATGTGGGAAATTTTCCATATTTATTTTTTTCCTTTCATAATTTTGATGTAAAATCTTTATTTTTAAAGTTAGGGAAAAAAATTCACTTACATATCATATATGCAATAGTGGTACCAATTTCCACAGCAAGTTTCATTGAATTCATACATGGAATAAGGGAGATGATGCTGTCCAAAATTTGCTGTTGCGTTTGGTAAAAATCAACGAAATATCTTTTGAAATATCATAATTAGCACATATCAACACCATAAAAACAATAACAACTCAAATTTAGCCAATATTTTTTTAAAAATGATTTGTTTGTGTCAGTCTCCCCTTAACTGTATTGACATAAAAAATACTACGGTCAACTATTGGCTTAAATAAATTTGGAAGGGTTTTTTTTTCAAACATAAGATAAGAATATCTAATACTTGTTTTTCATTTGAGAGGTTAGGCCCTGTGCCCCAAATAAACCCATTAGCTATTTGGGACATGTAAAATTGAAATCGTTTGATTTAGATTTATCACAATGCCTATAATGTTAACCACACTGCTTTCCCGTTTCCACCTCACCCCCTAACCCTGCTGTAATTTGTTTAGAATTAAGGTATCAGAATACTTTGTAAACTGATTGCTACCCCTTTTAAAAATTTTTTTATCCTTTCCTCTGACTAACTAAAATTGAAACCTGGGTAGTTTTTTAAAGTTTGATTTGATTTACCTACATCCACAACTAAGGTGATCTCGGGGTTTTTGGTATGATTTTTAATTTTGCCCAGACTGCCCTGTAAACATCCAAGGGATCTTTAACATACACAGAGTGTTGTGATCTGCACATGGGACCTCCTTTTTATCGTCCGTCTCTGATGGGACTAGGTGTCAATCCACCTACCTGCCGAGGGGGGGGATAGGTTTTGCTAAAAAAAGAAATTGAGAAAATTTTCAACCCGGCAGGGCTTGAACCCACTACATTTTGGTTGAGAGGCCGACACCTTGCCACTGGACTACCGAGTCCCCCTAAACCCTTTAGGACCCTTGAAAACGGCAATCTTCTACGTCTGCATATTCTCAGTCGATAGACGTCAGTTACGGATACCTGCAGCTTAATTCCTTGACAATCAGGAAACTGTAAATACATTGGGTATAGCTGTTGGTCATCAGGTGAAAGAGCCCAGTTATTTTGGGTTGAGCCCCCCCCCCCCAACCTGTTGACTGTGTCAGTCATATCCTCTAATGGATTTCATACCTATTACCGTTTAGTATTTGCACAAATTTTTCCCTGATAGAATATTCGTCATTGTGATCTTTTCTCTCCTTGTATTTCAATCTCATAGACGCTTCATTACTTTGAATGGGGAAATGTTTCAAGACTTTGATTTCTAGTCCATGGGAAATAATCATCAGCCAATTTCTTGTTGGAAAATCAGACATATCCTACACAATAACTGCAGTGGAAATGCCCATGGTCATACAAGAAATAACAAAATTCATTCCTCAAAAAATGGAGTTCATGAATTATGCCAATAATCCCACTTTCTGTATAGATAGTGATGACCAGCAAAGGGAATACAGGAGAGAACTCTCTGCATCATCAGGTAATGAAAATGCCCATTTCACTATTTCAACATCAAAGCTTCAAATGTAAATAAGTTTTTCTTCATGATATGAATGCATGTTGCAATTAACATTATAATTGTAATGAGGATTTATATAGTGCCAACTACCACAAAAAGGTGCTCAGACTCAGAAAAGCTTTACAAAACAGATGGACCACAAATCACCATTGTTATAACATTATACAATTACAGACATACACCACTTTCCAGAAACAATTCATATTGTGTACATAACTTCACAACTTCAGTACATATCAAAGTTATAAAATGCAACAGTTAAACATCATCAAGTTGAACTTATACATTACCTGAGAAAATCACCAAAACCTGTGTAAAACACCAACTAGTCTAAGCGATGCTCAGGTGTAGCACTAGCAAACCCATTTGCAATGAATCAAAATACTGTAGCTCTCTGCCATGTCATGAAATAATTTGTTTAACATACCCACTATGTGAGAACATGAATGCTGCAACATTTTTCTTGGAAGAGACAGGATTGTAACATACCTAGGTGGTGGATATAGATATCAAATAAACATAGGAAAAAGATCAAATTAAAATTGACTTTCAACACATACTTTTAATCAATGATACATAGAACTGTTGGACAAGAAACTGCATTTGGATTAAAAACAGTCATTGATGTGCAGACTAGCTGTCTGCTTTAGTATTTATTGATATGGTACACATTCCATCAAACGACAAAATATCTTTAATTGAATGTGAGCATTCCTCTGTACAGTATGCTTTCATGAAGATACCAGTACTGTAATATGATGTAGACTTACATGTATGCTTTGTAGATTGTCCCTTGCATGATAATTGATGTTTTATCATTCACTCAGTAGTCTTGCTTTAATTTTCGATGTATTTGTAAAACCCATGCGTTATGCTGATAAAAATCCCACATCTTGACTTAGCCCCCATTTTTAAACTCCTTGTAGTGTGATTGCCTAAGTGATATCTGCCTTTAATTTGTAAATTTGATTGCTCATCAATGTTCCCTCTAAGCTGTGTGTGTGTGTGTTTGTGCGTCTGCGTGTACACCAGGGGAAAAAGTATGTACAGTTGAGAATTGTCTGTGCACACGAGTGAATTTTTTTTTCTCTTGTCTAACATTCTGTCTTATGGACATGGTGCACACAATTGGGACTTTTTCATCAAACTTTGTACAACACTAAAATATGTGCTCACACAGACTAGAATAATTTAGATGAAACGTTGCTGCTCATCATTCTGTACATGGTGTACCTTAATAAGTTAATGCACTTCTTTTTTTAAATTTTATTGGTATTGGTTTTTTCCATCATGAAACAGGAGACCGCTTTGAATATCACTTATATGAGAGGAGATATTGCATTGACATTAATTTATGTTCTATTTCTGTTTCGTTTTTTTAAAGGGAAGATAAAAGCAGAACTGAGAGAAGACCATAAAACTTCCTTTTCGAATGAACTTGTAGGTGATCTGCAAAGTCAAGAGACAGGTGGAAAAACGGTGACAGATTCAGAAATGAATCAACTCTCATCAACTTTAAGTACTTTGAAGTGTTTGGCTCTCGACATACAGAAGGAAGAGGACAAGCAGCTTCAGACTCTTGATCAGCTCATTGGTTCTGTTGATAAAGGAAATGACAAGCTTAAACACCTTAACAAGAAAATTAATATTCTCTCAAAATAAGTGTATTGAAAGTTCAAACTTTCTGCAGTAATAAGTTTGTCAACAGCATTCCCAAAATGTAATGCAGGGGAAATGAATGTGAAATTGCATTATATGTCAAGTTGTGCAGTATGATATTTTAACAAAACAGAAAATTTTCATTTTGGGATTTAAGGCTACTGTATATTGTGAGAATCCTTCGTGAAGGTTTATGTGCTAAGTCAGTTTGAATTTTTATGGCATTAATTAAATTTCTTATTTTACTTCTCTATGAAAATTGAAGAAACAATTGAGGCTTATCTAAAAGGTAAAAATTGTTTCCGATTTCGATGTTCTGTCGTCAGGGACAAAGTGGTAATATGAGATGCACGCATCCACAATGCAGATCACTCTTTGGATGCGAAAGACACAGTTAAGTACTTCCAAATAGCAATAGCAATGATCATTAACATAATAATACAATTTAATATGTATAAACGTAAACACAAATCATGGGAGAGATATACAAGGTTTATATAACAAGCTCTTTTCCCTTGCTTTTTCATCCGCCAGTGGCCTTGTAAATCTACACTGAATATGGTTTGCCAGTTTTTCTTCCATTGTTTGTCCTGTTCCCTCATCAGTGTCAAGTTCTTGACAAGTCATAAGCTGGACCATCCCATTCCAATGTTCATGACAGCAGTTACTTTCAATATTTTCCTTCTTCAATATTTTCCTTCTTTCAATGTTCATGTTAAGCTATTATTATGGAATCACTTTTAATTTCAACTTTTGTTTCTATTTGGCGTCCCTTTTTAATACAATAGAATTGAATCTGAACGAAGGCTTTTCAAAATGTCTTAAATTTTTTGTTTTCATATTGATTAGCTTTATTTCTCTTTTTGTGTACATTGAAAACAATAGAATTTCATCAACTGTCATTTAAGTATAAGTACATCATACTGTAAAATTGTCATCACAAATGTTGTTCTTTAAAAGCAATTGGGAACA
Source organism: Doris montereyensis (assembly GCA_037039925.1). Lineage (NCBI taxonomy): Eukaryota > Metazoa > Mollusca > Gastropoda > Nudibranchia > Dorididae > Doris > Doris montereyensis. The sequence continues at coordinate 282,450 of JAXRKP010000086.1, forward strand.
CAGCCGTATGTAATGATACAGGTATATTCTTGGTTTGGTCATTACAACTTTGGCTGGGAACAGAGTCGTTTGTACACATACGGCTGTATTCTCTCATGGGAAAAGGAGAGAACAAGGTCATAAGTGCTGCACAGAGAAAACATCCTATAATTTCATTACATGCTGTTGATGTATTTGGTGATTCCAACGACACATTCAAAATTGTACTTATTTTCAGTTTTCAGTTATGAAATAAATTAATTTTAAGCCTCTCCTGTAAAATTTATAAAATGCATGTACAACCATGTTCTCAGATGGTGACAATATATCTGCATCTGATCTGTTAACGTTCCACACACTAACATGGTCAGAAAATATTTGTTCCTATTCTGCCCGCAGCTCGAGTCAGAAAACAAGGGGACCTTTCTTTGGTCCCCATTTCGACTTATCTTGAAGGTATTTTTATAAATCGATTTCAATTGAATCCCTTTTAAATTGAGTTTTGTGTTATAGGTAATTTTTACATTTCTTTAATGAGAAGTCAAACTGTGAGAATTGAGTTTTCTCTTGTACAAGCCTGTGACTCATTGCTTTTTTTGGGGTTGGCAACACTTCTTATAAGTCGAATGTCGGTGCAGCTCCGTACATGTTTGTACTTACTTGATGTTTTGAATTTGAATTGAATCCATATCTTTTCTTTATTTTTTATTCTTTCGACTTTTACAAATACATGCTTCAGAAGTCACACAAGTCCTTGTTGGGACGATAGTATCCTGTATTATAATTTGCATAATAAAATGTCCTTATAGACTGTGAGGCTGCATTACAATACACCAACACCTGTCCTTTCATCAGAATAAAGGTGGTGCATCTTCTGGAGATTAGGTCCTGCTTCCGCATATCATCTCTCAGAGTTACGTCTGTCGTAGTGTGACTCAACTGTTGGAAATGATTCTATGTACTTCTTGACAGCATTGCTCTCTTATTCATTTTTATTAGTCCTGTTTTGATGTCTTCCTCTCTGGTTGATGGATATCATTTCAAGGATGTTTTTCTTCATGAGTGATGTCGCCACCCTCTCTTCTGAAATGATGAGGGTGCTAAGAAGAAATGTCTTGCAAACATGCACACTTGTACACACGTTCTTTTCTTGCCAATGTCTAAATTTTAGTCTTTTTTCTCCTGATCTCCTTTTTTGTTCTGTTTGGAAAACTTTCCTGGATGTCAACATTCAAAAAGTTACACTGACCTTAGTTGATCCCAAATGCCCAGAAGGAGTGAAAGATTGCTTCTCTTTCATCCTGTGCAAATGTTTCTTGACATTTTAATTTGCATCTATCACCACAGTAGCCTCCCCTTTGTCTTTCTGGCATTATCTTCCTCTAGTGCAAAGCATACTTTTCTCTAAATTTCTCCTCCACTTCATTACATTACATTATACATCTATTTGTCTAGGAGTTTACACTGTCTCCTTCCTCTGTGTTTAATTGGATACTCTTGAATGGAACCATGTTCAATGGCACACGTCTTCTGAAGGTTGATTGTGGGGAGAACATTAGCGGGAAGATATGTGAAGAGAATGGTACTAGGATATGGCGGGATATCTTTCAAGTTGAAGGGCCTTGAGAAAGCTTTCCATAATTGGAGGATTTTGAGAGAGACCGCCCAAAAGATGATTCTAATGGAGATCTTCTGAGCCAGTGAGCTTTTGAGAATAATTCAATTCAATTCAATTTTTAAAACTTTTAATCATCATCAAAGGGCAATTATGCTGATGTGGGAGAATTTTATAGCAAATCTGAGTTGGTAAGACCTTTCAGAATGAGCATGTGATCTTTCCCTCATCACTGTGGCAAAGCAACCAAAATCCATCTTCTTAAAGAGAATATATTTTCATTAGGGATTATATTGGTATGTAGATCATACGCAGATATATAATTAAATACATGAACAATAAATAGATAGATAGACAAACAGATGGACAGATAGATAGATAGATGCAGGGCAAGCTGATTTGTATGGGAAATGCCCTCCACAGTTTCTACAGGTCGATGCACTTGTCTTCTTTGTGTAATTTGTCTTATTTTGTCTTGGTCATCATGATGTCTCTGGTCAGTATTTTTTATAATGCGTATGCCTAACGGCGCATGCTGTGCCTGATTCGAATTCAGTTGCTTGTTTTGCTGTCAATTCGTCGTTTCGTCCTTCAAACATAAATTGTGTCAACGTCAGCTCGTAGAGCTTTCTGTTTTATTTTTTTTTACCGGACCCCTGCATTTGGCTGTGACAGTATTTCCCTGTCTTTGTCTGCAAAATCCCATCGCTGGGCTTCAGTTGACAGTCTCACATAAAATTGTTCTATGGACTCTCCTTCTTCTTGTTTATGTTTTCTGAACTTATACACCTCATACGTAATATTTACTTTTGGAGTGAAATATCGGGTTAAACATTTTTTTTTCAGCAACGCAATATCCTCCCCTCTTTGTTCCTCTGTGAAAGTGTCACGAAGGTCGAAGACCTCATCTCCGGCAAAGTGCATTAACAGAGCCTTTTATCTGTTGTCGGGGAACTGCTGTAGACTCGAGGCTGAATTTTTTTAAACGTGGGTTGGTTGAACTATGTGATATTGAATGAAAGGAAAATGTTTTTACATACCTGATTCACTTCAAAGAATAAAAAAAAGTATTCCTCACCGCCATTTTAGTTTTCTTAATTAATACACAAATACTGATGATGGTACAATGCAAGACTGATTTAGAAGGATAGAACAATGATGTTGAGAGTAGGAGTCCTGTTTGTAAACTGCCCTCTTTATTCAATGTCTCTCTTTCTCTATCAGTGCCACTGCACATGATATATATCCCACAACATTCATAGTGAACAGAGTTAGACGATACCAATATACAATGTCGGAGAGGGGGGGGGTTCTCCTTACTCTGCGACTCACACAATGACACATACAACAATGACTACACTACATGACCCATCCTTGGTTCGACGGCTGACAGTGACAGTAAATATTTCCGGATTGGCGCATATTGAAACGACATTGACTTGTAATTGTCATTCCATCGTGTTATCACAAGATTCCTTTTTGCCATATTTTGATGGTATGTGCATTCCTTCTCGTTTTCTTTTCCTTCAACTAGTTCAACGGACAACCTTTCGTGTTCGGCCCGAGTCATTGTGCATGAACTCGTCTTCATGGCAAGAAGGTCTTCGGCCAGCCGAATCAAGATATCCGAGGCCTTGAGGCATGTCACAGTTATTGTTCTTAGTGTAGAAAACGAGAAATTCAACATTTATCCCGATTTGGACTCAGCGAGACAACACACTAAGGAGACGGTTTTTGATGGGATATACTGTTTGAAGTGCAGACGGCCGTTAAAACCAATCATGGCTTTGTCGACGCTCAGCTCTCTCATTGGAACATGTTGCTCTTACAATCTCAAGTAAAGGGCGGCCGTTGAAGAGGAGGTCATGGTGTAGTGAGTTTAATGCAGGTTAATTGGTATTATCATGTAGATGTACATATTGATGAGTCTTTTGGAATCTGTCACCCAAGTGCAGATATATGCAATAAAGGGTCCTCAGACCAATATATTCTCATGTCTAGAAGCTGTATAAGTAAGTCCAAACACGATGTTTATGTAGAGATATTTGTGTACATCATCTTCTGCCACAGGTTTCCAGTAGTTGTCGCGTTATCTTTTTCATGTTGATATTGCAGGGTTTTTGATGCGTCATGCACATGAAGAAAGTTTCAGGCACAAAGAGATTGACAATCATAATCCATTGGCTTGGCAGTTTTAGGAAGGTCTTGAAGTGGACCAATTACTTTGGTAAATAGGTCAAATTGAGTGATGGATAGGTTTGTCATCCACTTGATCACAGCAGTTTCGATTTTGCCTGCTAATGCATTGCCCACCTCAGTGTCAGTAGATTTAGATCTGTCACTGTTTTCTCTTCGTTATCCTTTTCCTCATTATTCACAGTTCAGTTAAAACTTCTTCAATGTCTGAGCCTTCATCTTTTTCCTCACGATTTAGGGTTCTATTGGGCCCTAAATCGCCTTTACTCTTCTCCTCCCTTAATTCTCGGAGCCAGCTTTCTATGTTCAGGTCGTAAGAATGGAAATATAGAAACATGTTGAGGTTGATAGGCTCATCCTTGGTTCGACGGCTGACAGTTACGCATATCGAAACGACATTGGCTTGTTGTTTGTCATTCCATTGTGTTGTCACAAGATTCCTTTTTGCAGTATTTTGATGGTGTGTGCATTCCTTCTCGTTTTCTTTTTCTTCAGCGGTCGAGTCATTGGACAAGAATATGTCTTCATGGTGAGAAGATCTTGGCCAACTGAATCAAGGGAAAAAAATTTTCAAAACAAGAAATGTGGCCCTTGTTGAGGTACTCGGCCCCAACATGTGTTACAACATGATAACCAATGCCTTGAGACATGTCACAGTTGTTCTTGCCAGTGTCGAAGGCGAAATTCAACATATATTCCGACTTGGACTTGGCGAGACACCACACTAAGGAGACAGCTTTGACGGGATAAACTGCTTGAAGTGCAGACGCCGTTAAAACCAATCATGGCTTTGTCAACGCTCGAGGCGTCAGGGGGCGGATTTTGAAGAGGAGGTCGTGGTGTAGCAAGTCTCGTGCAGGTTGATTGGTGTTGTCATTTAGATGTAGATATTGATGAATCTTTGGAATCTCTGCCATCCAAATGCATCCGCTACAGCAGATATACAGAATAAAGGGTCCTCAGATTAAAACATTCTCATCTCTGAAATCTGTATGTCCAAACATGATGTTTATGTAGAGATATTTGTGTACATCTTCTGTCACAGGCTTCCAGTAGATGTCACGTTGCCTTTTTTCCTGTTGACATTGCTCTGCATACAGGTTCTTTTGATGCGTCATGAGTCATGTACGTAAAGAAAGTTTCGGGTACATACAAATTGAAATAATCAATTGGCTTGGCAGTGATAGGAAGGTCATGAAGTGGACTAGTTACTCCGGTAAATAGGTCAAGTTCAGTGTTGGATAGGTCTGGCGTCCACTCGATCACAGCAGTTTTTATTTCGCCTGCTATCGCATTGCTCACCTCAGTGTCAGTAGATTGAGATCTGTCGCTATGTTCTCCTTCATTACACTTATCCTCATTACCCATATCAGTTAACCCTCTAGTGCCCGGAACTAGTTTCCATGGGTAAACAATATGTTACAAAAACATGAAACAATTTTCCTTTTTATTTAAAATACATATTTGTCATACTGGGCATGGCCAATGTTGTCAAGTCTGACATCATGTGATGGGTGAGGTGCAGGCAAGGACTTCAAGGAGTGAAGAGATGTTGACCTGGCAACCTCATCGAGAGACGGACGGCTACATTTCTTATTCACAGTGATCAAGCAGTCAGCAATTTCTCCATGAAAATCAGACAATTTCATTGGTTTCACGCAAAGAAGAACACAATGCCACCGGTACCACATCCAACTTGAACTTGAAGCAACTGCCATGTAGATAGTGATAGTATTGAAAAAATGTAAAGATACCATCTCCGTGTTTTTATCTTTGCTAAAATCTCACTTGTGGGGCTTATTTCTCATGTATCGTTTTATCTTACTCTTTCCTTGAAGGCAATCATTATGTCATTCACATTTTGATGTTCAATTGGGGATATCTTTTCCAGATTTTTTTTTAGTGCATCAAGCCAGGTACGAAGTTTCCAGATACAATCCTCAGGAGAAGATTGATCGTTGTCGGTGAAATGGATATGACCAGCAAGCAAGTCAAATCGGTTCTTTTTGAAGACGTCGGCCACCGGAGGATATCTGGTTCGAATACGCTCTTCGACAATAAGCTTTCATCAGACCCATTCACTAATAAACACCAAGAAACTTTTTAATTTCTTTCTTAGTGCAATTCATTTTAATTCCACTTTTTTCTCATAGCGTAGAAGTTTGTTTATGACTCAATGTTTTCTAACATGTCGTCCGTCAAAAGCTCACGAAAATATTCGTAAGGTGTCATGAGATCCTCTGGATGGGCTTCTAGATCAACTGCTGAAAACGGTATGTTCGAACCCACATGGGTTCATCGAGCATTTGGGATATAATTTTGTCAATGTCATCGATTGCTGCTGCCACTTCCTCTTGCTCAGGCAAAATGTTTTGTTGTATGACAGCAAGTGAGAGATCATCTTCATCCTCGCTGTCTACGGTTGGCATCTGAGTTTTTGCTGTCTGTTGTTTTCTCGCTCTTTTGGGTGGTTTCGATTGACAAACATTATCATCACTATCATCATCATCATCATCTTCAGGCATTTACTCATCACCAGAGTTTAAAAAAATCACTCTCGTTTGGATCAATGCAATCCATCAAATCTTCAATTTCAGAGGCACTCTCCATTCTGGATGGAAAAAAAAGAAAGAGGACGATAGCCGTAATTATATATATCAGATTTTTATTGTTAGATTAATACATGTTAATATTGCAAAACACGGCATATTTTACTACACTAAAAAAGACATATTTGTCATATGAATTTTCTCCACAATTTCATCATAACAACAAATTAAATTTTGATTAAATTATTGTTCCATCAGTTAAAACAGGTCTTTATGGTATGATTACGGTAAAAATATTAAGTGAAGCACTTACTCAGGTTGGGATTGATTTTGATCGAAAGTGGGTGTAAAGTGGTAACTTTCAGCAGCGTGAAGCACAGCCTTCCAGGAAACAATAAACAAAAGCCACAATTTACCTCCTCCACTGAAAAGTTCATGGTTTAAGAAGAGTATGACAACTCATTAAAGTAGTGAAAACAAAGACTTAACCACTTAACCTGATTTATGTCCATTATAGAACCTAGTAAGCAGTATGACAAATTTGTCATACTGGGTGCTAGTGGGTTTTAAGACTTCTTCAATGTCTGATTCTGATCCTTCATCATTTTCATCAGGGTTTAGGGTTCTAACCGGCCCTAAATTGCCATTGCTCAACTCCTCCATCAATTCGCAGAGTCAGATTTCCACGCATTGAATTACCATTTTGCTACTTGCTAGTCGATGGTTTCTGAACATTAAAAAATCATTGAAAAATTGACCAAACTTCGCAGAAGAGTACCGTATTGTTTCCTTCTAAAAATCCCCTGAATTCTTATGAGAGAAAGTAACGGTTATGATTGGTCGTGACTTCACGACACAGAATGCTCTGTAAACAAGCCTACTATTTTCTGACATTGGTTTTTTATTTCATTATTATCTTTGATTTTGAAAGCTTCTTTTTTCTGTTTTAGCATATTTTTAATGTCAGAATTTATCCAAGGTTTAGTGTTAGGATAAAAGATTACTTCTTTTTTCAAAGAAAGGAGATTTTCATAAAATTAAACGTAATCTGTTACAAAGTCACATAATTCATATACGTTATCACTTGATTCAACAAAAACATTCCAGTTGGTACAATCCAGGCATCCTCTCATTCGCTCTTCATTTGTCCAGATAGGAACTGTTTTCTTCTTGGCCTTTAAACCTTCTCAACAGAAGAAGGTATGTTGGTAAAAGCCAAACCATGTTGTGATCCGAAGAGCCGACTGGTGTGGTGTGAGAGAGAGAGAGAGAGAGAGAGAGAGAGAGAGAGAGAGAGAGAGAGAGAGAGAGAGAGAGAGAGAGAGAAGAGAGAGAGACAGACAGGCAGAGCAGAGGCAGGCAGAGAGAGAGAGAGAGAGAGAGAGAGACTGGACAAAAGGCTCAGGAAATAAACTAAACCACTAGAGTGTCGAGAGTTAAGATTTGTCAGTTTGGTGTGTCCCTCTTCTACTTTCTACCCTTTCTTTAAGCTGTAAAACTGACTAAAACTGGGTTTCATTTTATGGCTGACGCCATGATTTTCATTTGCTTAAGCTATCACTATCACCAATCAAGCGTGGCTCATGAGCAGACAAACAACCCCCCCCCCCCAACTTTTTTCTTACTAGTGTAAAAAAGTAAAACAATACACCTCAAAAATAAGTGTGTAGGTGTGTATTATTCATGATGTGTTATTGAAATTGGTAATCTGCTTTTTGATGCCTTCAGAACATGTTTTCTCAATCTTACGTGATTTGTGCCTGAGTTGTCATGGGTCACAGTCACAGTACATACGTGTACTTCATGTAGACAAAACAATTGAGCAAGAACTAAGGCAATACGCCGGGTACCTGTGACTAGCATCAGTATGAACTCTCTTTATTTTAAAACATACATTATGATGTTTAGTACATTTCGTGGACAAATGCAGTCACGCCTTTACTTTTATTTTTTCACAACTATTTTTTTCCTTCAAGATGGGCATGTCCATCGCTGAAATTAAAATGGTTTACCGTACCTCTCTGAGGAAGAATATTTCCTTTCAACCCCAACAGCTGTTAATTTTGTAATGCTTATTTAGGTCGCTTTGACCTAAGTAATAATTATTATGGTCATATTGTCCGAAAACAAAAGACAAAAGTGTAGCTAATTCTCACGAGGTAGAACTTTCTCCACAATATAAATACAATTTACACTCACGCAATTTTGGATTAAGAGTCCTTGTACTGATGTATTATTAAAGATGGTACCGGTATAGACATTTATTAGTATTACTCTCTCACCCACCAACCCAAGGGAGAGAGAATGAAAGAAGACGAAGGAAAGAAAAATGACCCAAAAAGAAAATGTTTATTGAAAAATCCAAAAGGAACCAAAAGAAAACAGAAGAAAACAGTTTAAATTAAACCAGTTTAGATTAAAAAAACAAGAAAACAGTTTAAATTAATTAAAGTACACATCAAAGAAAATATACCGTGATTAAATCGTATCTAAATTGTTACCACTGGAGACGTAGAAATACTGAGTGACTGAGTGTATAAAAAAAGCGTCAACACCGTGACTGGGTGGTTGTTTTTTTGTTTTTTTTCCCTTTTCATATATTAAACAAGCATATTACACTCCGGCTGGTACCAATTACGATTATTATATCGGGTTTGTATTCAATTTTGAGGTTACGCAGGTAGGCGTGAAGGTACTGTTCCAACTTTTTAATTACCCGGTATAACCTGTTCAAAAGGGCGGGCTAGCTGAATGAAAATGATGCTCACAAAGACAGGGAAACAATGAAGTTTACATTAATTCAATGTCACTTTTGGCAGAATGTTTTCTCAAACGAAAACGATCTGGGGATGATTTAAAGCCTACATGCAAAAAACTGGTTACTCTTAGTCTTAGTGATCTATCAACAGAGCCTTTGGCGAACAAAGATCGACCGACTCACAATTATATTATATACATGGATGATGAAAATTGTTCGACTTTCAAAAACTAGCCACTTACTACGGTGAATGTACATTCATTGTTTCGAGGAGAAAAACTGGCACACAATATTTCTGTGTGACATAATTATGGAACATTAATTAACAGATTTGAAAAAGAATGACAACCAAAAAACCCAAACAAACAAACCAAACAAAAGCCACCCGTACGTTTAAGGGCAATTGTCTTACATGTACTTGTATATTACATGCAATGATATTGATATGCCCTGTATAGTCATACTGAAAATATAACGGTTTTAGTCGAATTTGTAAACGAATGTATATTGATTGAGAGATCGGAAGACAATATATATAACAAATAGGTGTTTTAATTATGCTCTTTTGAAAGCTAAACCAAACCTAGCATTACTCCCAGCCTCGTGTCTGTTTGCTCTTTCAGCTTCTCATTTCCGTTTTTCCCAAGGCGCTTTTGACCTCTAAGAAAAGAGTTGAATCTTCCACGGAGGGTCTTCAACCGCCTTGCAAGGGGACTTTTTGATTGAACGGCTTTCCAATTTGAGACAATCTTTGGTGCAAAATTGAATATTTATCTGGCACGTGACCCGTGTGTCTGCCGCTGGACGCCTTGACTTTGTGAGTGTTTGGAAGACCGCCTGCGATGTTTCGAGTTCCCCTTTTGCTAGCGTCTGGAGATACGCCTCTTTGTATCATTTGCTGTTTTCGTAATAAACGAATGAGTTTTTGTCTCCTGGCCCGCGCTCTTTGCAGCCTGGTGATGGCCTGTGAGAACAAACGACCCATCTTGTTATTGACGACGTTTTTGACACCTTTAGAGGATGCTGTGTCATTCAAATTCAACAAAGGATTCGGTATGGCGATGAGCGTTGATGGTGAAGCCGACTTTGTTTTATTTCTCTCCTTACATTCCCTCGTCGTAGATGTCCCAGTGACCGAAGGAGATGCTGTAACCAAATATGTCGGGATTTCTTCGATTCTTGGGTCAAGCGAGAGAAGGATGTTGGCGTGGTGGGGAGAACGGTCAAAGGTGGCTGGGCCAGGACGAGTTTGAAGTTGACAGAGCCTTTAGAGTCCGCTCTCTGTGCGCTTGTGGAACCTGTTAAAATAACCAATGAATAGAAAGAAAGAAAAGAGAACAAACAACTAAGCACCGGTATTTGAAATATTTCAAACTTATTTCACTACAAATTGAAAATGAGTATCGAAATGAAAATTAAATTATAATTTCTGCTGCTCATTATAGTACGATGTTCCCTGAGGATAGTGAAGAGATGATGAATCCAGCACGCACGCACGCGCACACACACACACACACACACACACACACACACAAAGAAAGGAAGAAAGAAAGATAGATGTGTGTCTGGATGCCCGTGTGCGTGTGTATGCATGTGCGTGTGTGTTTGCAAGTGTGAAGAATTCATGTGACTAATTTCTGTAATTCGTTTTCGTTATAGAGTAAAGGATATCAATACGCAAACGTGTGAAGATTGTTTTGCTAGCATGACAGTGACAAAAAAAAATGTCACAACCTTCATGGTACACAGTGTGCCAAATAGAGCTATTGTGGATTGCCTCTATGTGACAATAAGAGGTGTACTGAACATTATGAAGCTTAACACATTTTTTTAATGCCAGAATGTATGTAATAGTCTACTGTCTTTCTCTGAAGACATAATATATTGATACATGTACTGCTACACACAGTGGGACATCGGTGGCCAAATGGTTAGATTGTCGAACTTGGGATCGTGAGATCTCAGGTTCGAATACTAGCAAAGCTAGATCCGACGTTGTGTTCCTTGGAAGAGACACTTCACGTGTATTTTCTCCACTCGACCCAGGTTCAAATGGATACAAGCATTAGCTGGGAGTAAAACCCTGCGCCAGACTAGCGTCTTGTTCAGAAGGTGATTAATGTCACCTGTTCCGCTTCATGCGTCAGAAACAAAGACAATCTCCGGCTCTATTGACCGTACTGGTCTTGCAGGAACTCTACTTTACTTACTGTCCAATATGGTTACACGAGTTCTCTTAGAAAACTCAAAATGTCTCTGTTGTGCAGAGACGTGGCGGGCTGTCTTGTTTTGATTAACATGATATCTTCTTGCGTGATTCACTGATTGAAATCGAGTCGACCAAGATTGTGGCCGAAGCGAACACAGATTCTGAACTGGATCTAAACAAGTGCCACTAAAAAAAAATTGTGAAAAAAAGGGAAAATTTGCGGCATTTATTACCAAAAAATTGACATTTTGCGCATACGATTTATCGTTTGCGGCCGTGATTTTCCGTGGGGACAGATTGTTCTTTCTGTCATTATTCCATGTTATGTGTCCTAGTTACTTTGTTTGAACTCACCGAAGGCCACAACACAAAGCAAAGTAGTTACGAACGTGGACGAGAACAACATTCTGCTTGTAAAGCCTGTTGGTAGTGTTAGGCCTCGGGCTGGAAAAGCACAAACAAACACATGGAATTAATTTTTTTGACGAATTGCATCATAATCTGCTCATTTGTTGTTTCAATGCTTCATGTCGATTGTTAAAAACTAGGATAGGACAAGCTTAAATTTGTCTTTGTCCTCGTTCATTCGACTGTAAGTAGGCTTGCATAGAAGAGTAGTCTAGTATTAATAATTGAACATCAACAATAGACGTAATTTTGTGAACCATCCTCCGTTAACCGACCCCGGTAAAATAAACGATGAAAACCCCCCGAAAACAAACAACCCCACCCCTCTCTAAAATTACCAACAACAAAACAACACCCCTTCCCATCCCAAAAGACAACTACAAACAAACAAAAAATGAAAGAAACAAAATAAAATAGCATTTTACGTGTGAATGACTTGTGAAAGAAGTTCCTCATCCTTGTAATTGTAATGTAATACATATACTAGTAAAAGTCATAGTGATTCTATTGTTGAATTAATCTTTAGCTAGCTCCCACCTTGTTTTATTATCCTCTGCCACTCTTGCCTCGTTCTTACAAGGTTAACATCAGAGAGAAGGCCAATTGTAATAAATCAAGGCCGACTTAAGTTGTCTCCCCACTCTGGGTCTCTCTGTGTGTCTCTTTGTCTCCTTCTCTATGTCTATGTCTCTGTCTCTGTCTCTGACTGCCTGTCTGTCTGTCTGTCTGTCTGTCTGTCTTTCTCTCTCTCTCTCTCTCTCTCTCTCTCTCTCTCTCTCTCTCTCTCTCTCTCTCTCTCTCTCTCTCTCTCTCTCTCTCTCTCCTTTCACACACACA
>JAXRKP010000086.1:297500-377500 GCA_037039925.1 Doris montereyensis
AGAGAGAGAGAGGCAGAGAGGGAGAGAAAAGACGGGCAGACATAAACAGGGAGACGGAGAGAGAGAGAGAGAGAGAGAGAGAGAGAGAGAGAGAGAGAGAGAGAGAGAGAGAGAGAGAGAGAGAGAGAGAGAGAGAGAGAGAGAGAGAGAGAGAGAGAGAGAGAGAGAGAGAGAGAGAGAGAGAGAGAGAGAGAGAGAGAGAGAGAGAGAGAGAGAGAGAGAGAGAGAGAAAAAATTTACTCCATTACTTACAATATTAACATTGATATTCTCACTTTTATAAGTCTGTAAAATTTCCTTCTTTATATCCAAGTACCAGAGTAGATGATCGGATTGCCTTCTGTATTAAAGAGGTGAACATAGACTACCGGTACTATTCTCTAAGCTGAACCACGCCGCAAGGAGTCTTACAACAGGCTTCTTTTTACTTATGATACCCCCACCCCCGGCCTCCCCGCCCAACCCCTTCTTCTAAATGTAGCCCCTAAAAAAATAATCCCAAATCATCAAAACAAAATCAATTTCATCAAAATGATAATTTACATATCATCATATCATTATCATCCACTTTTACCCCCTCCCCAAATGAAAACATCCCCACCCCTTCCCCCAAACAAAGCAAACAAACAACAAAACCAAAAACAACAAAACAAACAAACAGCAAAATCAAGTTCCTGAAAATACATAACATTATTAAAATTTACATGTGGCGTCGATGGCTGATCGGTTAAGACTGGGGATCATGTAGTTCTGACTAAGAGGTAATTGTTATCACCTGTTCCGCTTTACGCTATAGAAACCGGGATAAGCTCCGACTATACGGGCCGTAGCAGCTTTGAAGGAACTTTACTTTATGTTTTACATATCTACACGTCATTCATCCATTTATACATCCGTATTCATCATCATCGTCTCGCTTGGCCTGCGAAGGTCGTTGTCCGAAACCGTCCAATTCCAATGGTAGCCACCTCGATGTTGAGTCCGAAACCGTCCAATTCCAATGGTAGCCACCTCGATGTTGAGTCATCTTGCCAGCGTCCACCGCAGCCCTACCCGTCCAATCCCTGGACGTCGACTGTTTAGCATCGTGTTGGTCTGCGTTCCTCTTTCTCTACGTTCGTGATTGACTCTAATTCTAAATTAAAAGATAATGACAATGATATTAAAGCCACATAGGAACAAAGACGAGATCAATACAGGGAATAGGCAGAAAAAATCTTGGCCACTATGGGATTTGAATCCGCGACCTCTGCGTCGGCACCCATCGCCTCGCCATGAAAAGAAAGGACGCTATTAATCAAACTTAGTACGCTCATTAACTATGTAGTTTGATATATTATGTTTCTTTCTAGGCTTTCATTGACCTCTTTATGCAGCTGACACATTATTTCAATTTTCTTGACTTTATCGTATTCAAAAGCCAGTTTTGTGGTCCCGATCGGTAAGTCTAATCTTTCTAGGATTATTGTTGTTGTTGTTGTTGTTGTGTGTGTGTGTTTTTTTAAAATTATTATTTATTATTTCACTTTGGCGGGCCAGGGAATACGCAACATCTTTCTGTAACATTTCACCTCTCAGATGTTGAATCTTTATTTCATCTGTTTTGGTGGGTTTAATTTTGGAGGTCAAAAGAGCAAGTTGTTTACGTGTTCCGTGCCGGATGTTTTCAATCAAACCATTCCCCGCCATGGCGTATGGAGATGAAAGGTGACAAAGGGTTGGTAAGATATTTGATACCAATAAACTTTCTTTCTTTTTCGAAACACTCCTTTCAAAATAGAATACCGTTACAGTGTACAAAATGTACGTGGCTACTGAACCCACTCAGCCACAGACGCTGCTAATAAATTAATTCTACTTCTACTACTGTTAAAAATAATAATAATAAAATAATAATAATAAAATAATTATTAATAATAATAATAATAATAATAATAATAATAATAATTAATAATAATAATATTAATAATAATAATAATTATTATAATAATAATGATAATAATGATGATAATAGTGATAATAATGATGGTAATAATAATAATAGTCTTTATCTTAATATTAATGTCAATAATAGTAATAGGTTTTTTTTTTATCAGCACCCATTCTACCTTTCGGTGTATGGGTTTTAGATGCCCGAAATGATCTTTCTCCAGGCTGCCCTGTCCTGATATTTCCTATTTCCTTGCGTGAAAGTAAAATTTCTTTGCGTTAATGACATGCCTCTTTTATATTTTCTTCCCACTTTCTCCGAGGTCTGCCGCTTAGTCTTTTACCTTGAGTTTTAGCACTGTATATTGATTTAGCTATTCTATTGTCATTCATTCTGTTAACATGCCCAAACCATCTCAGTTGATTCATTTCTATCTTAGTTTTTATGCTATCTGCTTTGGTTTGATCTCTTCTTATTGTTGTGTTTCTGACATTGTCTCTTTTAGTTTTCCCTACTACTCTTCTTAGATATTTCATTTCGGCTGCCTGCACTCTACTGTATCCCCTACTGTCTAAGGTCCAGGTTTCACTGCCATAAAGGAGAGTAGGCAATAAACCTTGTATATTGCCATTTTGGTTTTTTGTTGACAATTCTTGTTTATCTACAGATGCCTTTCCTAGATGGTTATACATTGCACTTGCCTTTTGGATTCTCTGCTGATTTCTTCCCTTAGTTTTCGCTCTGAGTTAATAATTACTCCCAAGTAATTGTACCTTTGAACTTGTTCTAAAATCTCCTGCTAATTTAAGATTTTGTGTCTTAGCTTTCTAGTTACTAGCATTGTTTTGATTTTCTTTGCATTTACTCTCATTCCTCTTTTATTTAATTCATTATTCATTATGTTGATATTTGACTGGAGGTCCTTTTCTGATTTTCCGAACAGAACTAAATCATCAGCAAATGAAAGCATTGATACATTTACTGGTTTGAGCTTTCACATACCTTTATTCATTTTCTTCATGTTTGAGGATGCCTTTGCGACTGAATCCATAAATGTGATAAACAAAAGAGGACTTAGGATACAACCCTGTCTTATTCCTATATCTACATCAAATTCTTCAGATATATTTGCAGCTACTCTCACTGCACATGTTGATGTATTGTAAAAACTTTTAATGGCTTCCATTAAATTTTGCTCTACATTGTGTTCTTTTAAAGAATGCCATAGTTCGTCCCTCCTCACAGTGTCAAATGCCTTTTCTAAGTCAATAAAACACAGGTGCAAGTCAATGTTTCTCTCAAGGAATTTTTCTATTATTTGTCTAATTGTAAACATGTGATCTTGAACACTTCTTCCTGGTCTAAATCCACTCTGGTGTTCTTCAATCTTATCCTCTACTCTTTTCCTTAGTCTCATTTCCAGAATCCTGGCATATACTTTTCCTGGTACGCTAAATAGTGATATCCCTCTATAGTTTGAGCATTCCATAGTTGATCCTTTCTTATGTATTGGTACTACCGTTCCCTTTTTCCAGTCTCCCGGCACCTGTTTGTACTTCCATGCTTGTTGGCATATTGCATGTAATAGTTTGTCTGCCTCTCTCCCTTGGTTTTTAATCCTTTATGGATAAATTTGATCTGCTCCTGGGCTTTTCCTAATTTCACTTTTCTTATAGCTGTTTGAAGTTCTTCCATTGATATATCTACATCTTCAGCTGTCTCATCTCGATTACTTGTTACTCTGAATAATTGATCTGTACTCCTTGTTTCATGTGCTCTGGAGTGATTATGTAATTGTTGAAAATACTTCCTCCACGTTTCCATGATTTCACTGTCTCCTTCATTATTTCTCATTTGGCATTCTTAATTTGTCGTATTGGGCAGGTTTTGGTCTTTCTCATGCTCTTCATTGCTCCCTAGAACAGCTTTTAATTTCCTTGATAGCTTTCTTGAAGTCTTTGTCCAAACTCTTACGACTGTTCCTGTTTTGATTTCCTAACTTCCTCTTTGGCGATTGTTCTTTTACTCACGTAATCCATCCTATCCTCTGGTCTCCTTGTTGCAAGTATCTCTTCCAGGCATCTTTCTTTTTATGTTAGTCTTGACATTCTCATCCCACCATGCTGTTCTTTTCCTATCTCCTTTAATTTGTTTCCTACCACAGACCTCTTCAGTACAGCTGAGGAGTGTTTCTTTATATATTTGCCACTTTTCTTCTATTGTGCTTTCCTTCAAATCCATCTGCCTTTCACTGATGGATCTTTTTATCCTGGATTGGTACATTTGTTTTACCATTGGTTTATTTAGTTCTTCTATTTTGAGTTTAGTAGCTTTCTTCTCTTTCTTTTTCTGTTTGTTTTCTTCAGTTAATAATCTCATTTTGGCTATCACCAGGTGATGATCACTAAATATTTCTGCTCCTCTGCTTACTCTAGCATCCATTGTACTGTAAAAAAGGGAGCTGCTAACTATTATGTAGTCTATCATTGACTTTTCACATCTACCTTAATTTACTCTTGTATATTTGTGGATATCTTTATGAGGAAAAAAAAATGTGTTAGCTATTTTCATGTTATTCTTTAAGCAAAAATCTATTAGTCTTTCTCGATTTGGAGAAGTTGTTGTCTCTCCTTCTTTACCTATCACTCCTCCTGATGTTTCTACATTGTTGCCTACTCTACCGTTTAAATCTCCTAAAAGCATTAATTCCTGTTTGGGTTTGAGATTCTCTGCAGCTATTGTAAATCATTTTCGAAGATATCTTTTTCTTCTTTGATGGCATCTTCGTTTGGTCCATAAGCTATTAATAATTTAATTTCTCGTCCTTTTTGTTTAATATTTACCTCTAATAGCCGTGGACTTACAAATTTCCAACTTTCTAGTAGCATTTCTTGCCTTTTATCCATTATGAGGCCTACTCCTACTCTAGCTCTATCTTTGACATTTACTCATGAGAAGATTAATGTATGATTTGGTCCTACATTTTCTATTCCTTGTCCTTTTTTCTTTGTTTCTGTAATAGCCAAAATGTCTATTTTGAAATTTTTTTCTTCATCTAATTCTAACCCCTTTCCATTATTTGCCCTAACATTCCATGTTCCAATAATCACAGTCCGTGTTCTTTTCCAGAGTCGTCTTTGAAAGTTCAAGCCATTGTATATATTACTTTGAATCTGTTTGGTTTTGGATAAGCAGGGGATTAGCCCACTGTACCCTAGGTAGATGGTGGGACTGCCATCTTGAGGCCCCTACCGGGCCTTGTTATTTTCTTTCAGGGTTAACTCCCTTAGCCGTTAGCCATTCAAAACCCAGCCTGCAAGGCAGTAGGTCTTATTTTCTGTCAGGGTTAACTCCCTTAGCCTTTGGTCAGTCAAGGCCAGTCTGCAAGGCAGCAGGATGTTTTCTGTCAGGGTTAACTCAGCATTTGGTCAGCCAAGAATTGCCTGCAAGGCAGCAGGAGACTCGTGGAAGGCGGGATCATCTACTCTCTGTACAGGTGCTTACCTGTCCACTGCCCGGTAATAGTAATAGTAATAATAATAATAATAATAATAATAATAATAATAATAATAATAATAATAATAATAATAATAATAATAATAATAACAACAATAATAATAAATAATAATAATAATAATAATAATAATAATAATAATAATAATAATTATAATAATAATAATTATTATAATAATAATAATAATAATAATAATAATAATAATAATAATAATAATAATAATAATAATAATAATAAAAAATAATAATAATAATAATAATAATAATAATAATAATAATAATAATAATAATTAATAATTAACAACAATAATAATAATAATAATAATAATAATAATAAATAATGATAATGATAATAATAATAATAATAATAATAATAATAATAATAATAATAATAATAATAATAATAATAATAATAATAATAATAATAATAATAATAATAATAATAATATCAATATAACAATCTTAGTCATAATCATAATAATCCATTTTTCACATCCATATTTAAACGTAATAAGTACAAAAATAATGATGATGATAATAATAATGATGATAATAATGATAATAATATAATAATAACAATAATAATAATAATAATAATCTTAATATAATGTCACTAATCGGAATACTACTATTACTACTACTACTACTACTACTACTACTACTACTACTACTACTACTACTACTACTACTACTACTACTACTACTACTACTACTACTACTACAAGTACTACTACTACTACTATAATAATAATAATAATGATAATAATAATAAAAATAATTATAATGATAATAATAATAATAATAATAATAATAATAATAATAATAAAAATAATTATAATGATAATAATAATAATAATAATACTAATAATACTATTATAATACTACCACTAACTAATACTAATACTCTACTACTACTACTACTACTACTACTACTACTACTACTACTACTACTACTACTACTACTACTACTACTACTACTACTACTACTACTACTACTACTACTACTACTACTACTACTACTACTAGTAGTAATAATAATAATAATAATAATAATAATATAATAATAATAACTACTACTAATACTAATATACTACTACTAGTAATATAATAATAATAATAATAATAATAATAATAATAATAATAATAATAATAATATAATAATAATAATAATGATAATAATAATAATAATAATAATAATAATAATAATAATAATAATAATAATAATAATAATAATAATAATAATAATAATAATAATAATAATAATGATGATTATTATAATCGTTGTCATAATCATACTAACTGATCTTTCTAATTCTTCTGTAAACATACACATTAAAATAATAATAATAAGAAAAATAAGTGCTCGTTGCGACAATGTTAAAATAAGAATTGAGCATGATTATTATGGTTCGTTTATCTTTGCACGGGTTTCTATTTTTACCATTCCATTTCGTACATTAATTTCTCCACGACCTCGACTGTTATTGAATTTGTCGGCATTATCGGTGTTTTTCGGTTCCTTGCTCAAAATAAAACTACTTCCGATGTATGCTTGTGATCATCACATGATAGGTAACTCTGCCGAAACTCTTTTGACTCGACACAGATATTCACCCACAACTGCAGAGATGGCGACTATCAAAGTGAATTCGCTAAATGGCCCTCTCGACGAAATTGCGGCCTTGCGGACGCATAAAATGGCTGTTAACAGAGATTACATGTCACAACCAAGATTAAGTAAGTATCATGAGAGAACTCAGCTGTAGGCTGAAGTTTTGGAGATGCTTTGAAAACATGATTTTTTTTCCGGCTTGACCCGACATTGATTTGTGGTAGTTGATGCTTGTTGCTTTGAGTTAGATTAGGCATATGACACCAATGTCCGACAATATATATAGATCTATATCTAAATGATTTATTGTTCCACATCAAGATTATTGCCTTACAAAAATTTGTTAGATCTATCATTTCAATCATATTCATTGAATCATTCATGTCCATGTGTTGTGATGTGAACAAAATCCTCTCACTCTCACTTTCATTGTTACAAATCTTCTTTCTGACAAAATCTAAAATCTAAGACAGTGGTGTAACGTCAACTCGGCTACCTAAGGACTTGAGGTAGAAGTAATGTAAAGAAATGAGTCTATTTGTGTCAGTAAATCATTCTTTGGTATTGGAAGATACCTAAAAATAGTCCATCTTGTAATAAATATGACCCATTTGTATCCAGTGCATTTTGATTGGATGATACCAAGAAATACAAATGTCCCAAATTTCGGGCCAGCTTAGCTACATTCAACAGCAAAACAGCCACCAACTAGATTATAAGACAAAATATATTCACAACAGATACTTGTCAGTTATTGTTTGTCCCAGAACAAACATTTATTTTTCTTGAAATGAGACCTTTTATTGAAATAAAGAGAATTTTTTTATTGAAATAGAGACAGAGAACTTTTATCAGGCACATCAACAGAACTGACCAGCTGTACTGATGTTATAGCTGTGTTGATGTAATACCACTCTAGATCTAGAATGGTGTAACGTCTGCACAGCTATAACATCAGTATGACTGGTCAGTTCTGTTTGATGTAGACCTGCCTAGTTTTACTTCTAAAGTCTAAAGTTCATGTTATGGTTACGAAAAATTGATACTAATTACAGGACTGCGAAACCAGTTGATGTAAAAATTACAGATTTATAAGAGTACGAGTCACAAATCTGGTGTGGGACTCAAATCTTCATCACATTGCTCTCGATCCACAGTATTGTTTTATAATTTCTTACGTCCTGTTCCTTGAAATATTTCCTTTGTCTTTTCATTCTGTTTCTACTTGTATTATTGTATTGTCTAATATAATGCAAAACATTATTCTAAATATTTAAATAATCTGTTTTTACTTAGGTTAGCAGTTGTCAGGTATAGTTGCCATGGCCTTTGGGTAATTTCACAAGCGTATATTTTTACATATATCTTTCTTTCTTTAAGCTCCTTATCTTTCTATTCTTGTTTATTTAAAAATAGAAAGAAATATAAAAGGAAACTTTAAATTTATCCCCTTGCGACCCAAAGAATGCCATTAGGCCCTTAGAGAGGAGCAAAGTTGTGCCACTGCTGAAAAATAGTGTAGATCTAGGTCTAGGACTAACAGAATGTCTCTTGGAAAAGTCTTACTAATTAACTGAGTAGAAAAGACATGAGTTTATCAGACCTACCGTTTATCCCGTTTTTTTTTTGCGAAAATTTGCTCAATTCCGATTTTTCGTTGACCCATCCCGATTTTTTTGTAATACAACTGCAGTTGTTGCCTGGACGGCATTGTTCCATATATTCTGCGTGCAATTTTTGTTTTAATCAGATAATAGCCGGATGTCGTGTTTATCCAGGATTCATGTTATTATGAGTAATGGTGTATCGATTCTTCACTAATATAGTATCGATTCTTCGCTAATATATTATCTTGTGCTGTACTTGTTCGAGACTTCAAAATTGTATGTTTGCGTGTTATTGAGGCCTACCATGATTGCTAGAACTTTGAATTTCAAACTGATCAAGCAGAAGGCTTCTCTGATATTTAATGATTTGTTAGATCTAGATCTAAACGTCCCTACTATTAGGAATGTCTAGATCTAGGTCTAGATGGTCTGTATCTGTACTCTTAAGTAGGTCTAAATCAAGTCGAGATAAAAATCTTTCAAACAATATGACTCCCCCTTCAGTGAAGTGCGATCACACACATGTCAGAGAGAGAGATGTGTTGCACGCGTGTGTGTTAAAAGAGAGAAATAGAGAGCATTTTCGTGTGTTTCGTGCGATCGCGAATGTATGTGAGTGTATGTGATAGAGAGGGAGGGAGCAACAATTTATCATGTGAAAGGCAAATGCAAGGAAGAATAGAGGTTGGATGATAATTGACAGGTATGTCATGCACGTATGTCTGACCGGTTAGTAGGAGTGGGGTGGGCATGTGTGTGAAAATGTGAAAACATGATAGCAATGGTTAGCAAGATAAATGACCACTGATGAGAAAGAGAGGAAAGTGTGTGTGTGTTCCACTTCCAGTCTGTAAACAATGAGTGGGAAGGAGGCAACTGTAATGCTGATTTAGTACTAGAATTCAGGGGGGGGGGGGCTATTATAATGGATATTTTTACTTGGGAAAAGGCAGAACCAGCGTCAACAATGACCGTATTTTATTGTTATTAAGTTCGAGATTATGCGGATAATTGACTCTATACCTGAAATCGTTCATCTAGGTCCTTATTTTTTAAATTTTAGAGTGACAAGTTTGGGTTTATGGTATTAAGAAAAATAAAAAAGTAAAGTTCCTTCAAGGCCATTGCGGTCATAGAGCCAGAGCTTATCTTGTTTCTGTAGCATGAAGCATAATCCCTATTCTAGATAAGACACTATATGGCCGCAGGTTTTTACTCCCAAGCTAATGCTTGTGCACATGGGCTGAGTGGGAAACAGGTAGGTTCACTGTCTTTCCCAGGGAACAACATCAGACCTTACCACTCGGCCACCACTGCCTCAAATGTAACTAAACTTTACAATAAACTAACGTCTGATTGGTTGATAAAAATAGCTATCTCGTATACACGTTGGTGTAATAGTTTATCATTAAATGTAGACCCCGCAAGTAGGGGGCTAGTCTCAGGGTGGCGAAGTTGTACAGCTCTACCCTATGATTATGCCCAAAATATGAATCATTCATCAGGTAGTTTTAGTGTGGATAGAAAGTTGGCCTGTAGACCAACAAGACTCAGGACGTGAAATTGTCATTATTGCTGTTGATTTAGATCATGCTAAAGTTAATCTTGGACCATCTTTGTATTTTAACAGAATGGAGCAAATTTGTGATCTTCTACCACCATTGCTTATGAACCGTCTTTTAAATGTATTAATTTTTTAGTTTTTTGGTTGCTATGATCACGATAACTTTTCAACTAATTAAAAAAAAAATTCATTTAATTGTTTTTCAGCATACACAACTGTGTCTGGTGTAAATGGTCCCCTTGTAATCTTGGATAATGTGAAAGTAAGTAAATTTATTAATCTCCGTGATTTGTCGTTTTCTAACTTTTATCAAAATAAGCATGAATTCAGTTTGATAATAAAACTGAGGAAGATTTTAATGATTCATGTGAAGAAAATATGTAACTTTTCTATTTATATATTTCTTTAAGAAGAAAATCCAATCTGTATTTGATGATAATGTATTATAAATTGAAAATATTATAACAATACTACAATGCCGAATGTAAATGGTTTCTCTGCTTTGTATTTCTCATAATAATAAGCGTTTACTTTTGTGTCTTTCAGTTTCCAAAGTTTGCTGAAATTGTAAATCTGGAGTTGGCAGATGGATCTCACCGAAGTGGCTAAGTTTTGGAAGTCATGGGCTCAAAGGCTGTGGTTCAGGTAATAATTGTTTATCTTCTATTATATTGGTCGTGTTGCTGCTGCTCCGCCCTTCCCAACGAACCAAAAAAAACAGCTCTCTCTCTCTCTCTCTCTCTCTCTCTCTCTCTCTCTCTCTCTCTCTCTCTCTCTCTCTCTCTCTCTCTCTCTCTCTCTCTCTCTCTCTCTCTCTCTCTCTCTCTCTCTCTCTCTCTCTCTCTCTCTCTCTCCTCTCTCTCCCCTCAAAAAGAAAGAGCAAAAAACAAAAAATCAACAGAAGATTTGATTTGTGACATCTTGTGCACATTATTTTGAACTTTAAAATGGTCATGTTGCTGTTAAATAACACTGTAAATCATTCAAGAAATATTGGGTTGTGTTTTAACAATGTGAATTCATTCTTTTCATGGCATGACTTTGTTACATTTTGATTTTTGTGCCCAGGTCTTTGAGGGAACATCTGGTATTGATGCCAAACACACCAGATGTGAATTCACCGTGACATCTTGCGTATGCCAGTGTCAGAGGACATGTTAGGTTTGTCAGCAATTTTAACGTACACGTTCATACTTGTTAACATCTTCTTGTTAGTCTCTTTACCTTTCTTTTTTCTTCTTGTTTTTGTCGTGTTCATGATTCAATAGTTATTGAACACAGTATTATCATAAAAGCATGCCGTCATTATAGTGTCAATAGGTAGCAGTGTTACAATTTTTAGTGTCTATGAAGTATTCAGAAGAGAACTTATTTAATGTGTGTATCTTTTGAAAGATTTGATTTGTTTGACTGGTTACACATTATTTGTAGAATTTATTTACACTTTTTTATCCTCATATTTATAGACATTGAAGATTTTTGTATAAAAACTGTACCATGTAAATGATGAGTGAAGAAGAAAGTAACCTTAAAACTCTTTGCAGGTCGCATCTTCAATGGATCTGAAAACCCATTGATAACGGTCCATCTGTAATGTCAGAGGATTTCCTAGATATTATGGGTAAATGTTCTGTTGTGATATCATGTGATTAAAATATAAATTAAACACCATTTAGCAATTTTTAGAATATTCATAGATCTAGAAAGTAAAGACTATGAATATGTAGTCTTTGATTTATGGCAGAGGGAATGTCATTTTTTAAGATAAGATTCATTCATATTGAACATCGAACACATAGGTAATATAAACTGCAGATGTTATGTTAAAAAGAATATTAACGTTATTGTGAATAAAATACAGCAAATATGAGGCCTTGAACATTTTCATTGTTTGTATCCTATGTATACATTAGAATACTCATCATAACTTGGCATAGAATAAAATACATATATGAAAACAAGTGATATTTGACTATTACATGGGGATATATATATAGATGTCAATTGTGCTACGACTTAGAATTCCTCACCATTATTTTCTATTTTTATTCACATACATTTAAAAAAAACAAAAAACTGCCAAACCATTTCCCTGCAAGTTGACCCCAGCCCTAGACTCATAATTGACACAGTTCCGTTTACCCTTTGTTGTTTTTGCTTACAGGTCAGCCCATCAACCCGTGGTCACGTATTTACCCAGAGGAAATGATTCAGACCGGTATCTCAGCTATTGACACCATGAACAGCATCGCCAGAGGTCAGAAGATTCCCATCTTCTCTGCTGCTGGTTTACCCCACAATGAGGTAAATTTTTAAGGGGTAATTTATTACCTCTTTCACTGCTTCTGTCATCCATAACTTTTACACCGGTAGCCCTGACTTCACTGACAAGACTTTATTTTACTGTTTTGCTTCCATATCCAATGTCCTATGTTTATTTATAGTCCCCCTATGTGTTCAATTTCAACATTTGATGACCACAATTTTGTTTTTCACTTTGTCTCAGATTGCTGCACAGATTTGTAGACAAGGCGGTCTTGTGAAACTTCCAGGCAAGAGTGTCATGGACGACCATGAAGACAACTTTGCCATCGTCTTTGCTGCTATGGGTGTAAGTTCCCTTTTTTTCTTTTTTTTTTTTCATCTATTTATTGTATGTTAGGGATTTGGTTTAACCAAACAAGCAATATAACTGAAATAGGGAGGATTCCTTGTTGATGATTCATTGCAAGTTAAAGTAGCATTTTAATTTGAAATTGTAAAGAACTCCTACACTAAATTTTCTTTTTCTACTTAAAGTATTACAACTTGGTAATGTTAATTAAAAGGTCTATGTATTTCTTTGATTGATAAGGTTACATTATGTTTTATAGTAATCTTATTAAAAGAAAGAGCATATATGTAAAGCAATGAGACCCTTAAAACTAGATTAAATGTTTCAGTCTATGTGAAATGTCATACAGCACAGCTGTGATTATATTGGTTTCTTCAGGTGAACATGGAAGCTGCTAGATTCTTCAAGCAAGATTTTGAAGAGAACGGCTCCATGGAAAATGTGTCTCTGTTTTTGAACTTAGCCAATGACCCAACGTGAGTTCTTATCTTTTCTTGTGTGGTCTATTTTATTTGTTATATTATTAACTCGTACATGGAAAGGGAGGAGAAATGTTCTGTTGTGATGGTCCATATTTTGGGAAGGTGGTAACTTTTTTTGTTTTAGACAGTGTTCAAATTTGTTCACAGATAGTATTTTGGGACATATTTAGAGATGTTATAATATCCAGGTACAAAGGTACGAAGAGGTGAACTGTAATGAGGATTGAATCTCAGCTTCAATATCAAAATCTTCGATCCTGCTCTTAAGGAATCCATTTCTTGTCAAAACAATTGTAAACTGTTATTTTCTGAATAATGCTTGGTGTATAATTTGAGAAATGTAGCTGTGTGTGATCTTTCATACCTGATGGAGATATGCTGTGTGAGCTCTACTCTTTTTCGGATAGTGAAAAGTTGACGATATTACGTTAACAATTTTTTGACGTGTTATTTACTTCTTTTTGTTGGTTTTTTCAAACAGCATCGAACGTATCATCACACCTCGCATTGCCCTAACCACAGCAGAGTACCTTGCCTACCAATGTGAAAAGCATGTGTTGGTCATCCTTACTGACATGAGCTCTTATGCTGAAGCTTTGAGAGAAGTCTCTGCTGCCAGAGAAGAGGTGCCCGGTCGTCGTGGTTTCCCTGGTTACATGTACACAGATTTGGCTACTATTTATGAGCGTGCTGGCGAGTCGAAGGCAGAAATGGGTCCATCACTCAGATTCCCATTCTTACCATGCCCAATGACGGTCAGTTTTCATGCTTTGGTTTATTTTGTTGTTTGTTCTTCTTTTCCATTCAGTTTGGGAATATTGTTTTCTTTACATTTCACATGTAATGTTCTGGTATCTATAAATTTTCATAGCCTCTTAGAAAATAACAAGAAATTTTTTGTTTGAATTTTAACCAAAGACGGGCTATATTTACCAAAAGGAGTATGATTGCCAGGGTTCTTGAGATGATTTAGTTGCCTGTTTTTTTATTCTCTACATCCAATTTTATAAATTTGTCAGGACCATCTTTTAAATTGACTTAAAATCCTGACATACATCATTTGTAAATGTACATACACATGCGACCTCCTGATTATGATGTTTTCAGGTTTTCCCTATTTAGCATAGAACTGAAAGTGACACTTTGCTCTGCCTAGGATAGTAGGGTGATGGTTTGGGGGAGGGTGGAGGTCATTTTTTACCCGGCATTGTTAGATAATGAGCAGAATTTGTGATGTTTACCTTAAATAGGGGCCCAATTCAAAGAAATTATCAATGTAATATGATAGGAGTTAGAATTAATTTGCGTGGTCTGAGTTTGTTTTTGGATTTGAAAAGGTTGGCACCTGTGTCAGGTTTGAAATGTATTGTTTACTTGCATTTGTTGCCAAGCAATGGGTATGAAGTCTTTGGTTGGATATTTTTGAAAATGTACAATACTGAATGTAATATCTTAATTTACTCAAGCTAGTTAATTTGTTTAATGAAATTATTTTTTGTCGTGCAGATATCAACCATCCCATTCCTGACTTGACTGGCTACATCACAGAGGGTCAAATGTATGTCGACAGACAGCTTCACAACAGACAAGTAAGATGCAAACATATTTAGATTGGCATGATTTTCCTTTTTAGGACAGCGTGTGGCTAAAAAAGCTGTTAAGAAATGGGATGGGTGCTTTGTTGATGAAAGATGTATACAGAGTTTTATTTCAATCTGTATCCTTGGAAATGTGTGAGCTGACCATAGTGACATCATGTTTCCTTTGATAAGTCATTCTATTCAAAATCTCTGTTAACTCCCCTTGATGTTTGTATAGTTGAACTCCTTGTTCAGTGCATCCTGACGATATCCTCTCTTTATATAGCCAAGAACCCACTCTCACTTGGGTCACGTAAAGAAAGAAAAGGAAGGTCCATCTCTCACTGGGGGGCAACCATAATGACACAGATTCTGACTGCCACATCAGAGTGAATGTCACAGTCCTTGGATTTTTATGTTTTCTCTGTGTCTGTGACCCCCCCCCCCCTTCTCTCTCCATTTATTTAAATTTCTTATAGCTTTCTTTTGTGATTTACATATTATGTAAAAGGAAAGAGCTTAACAGGGATGACAAAAAGACATCTGGGATTTTCAAATGGGTCTTCTGAGATTTTTTTTAATGGCCGCAAGGGAGTCGATGTTTCAGGTGGAAATGACGCGTCACCGGTCGTTCTCTCGCAGGCAAGATTTGAGCCGACACCATTTCCTCTTACCTCTCTTGAATTTTGATTATAAAAACTTGGCATGTCTGATAACATTGGGTTTTTTTTTTATATTGCGGCCCTCTTCTGTATATTTCTTGTACTTGTATTTAAATGCAATGCTTTTACGTAATACTATTTTGAAACTTTAAAGGGGGCGATAAAGTTCAGGTTTTTTTTTTTCAGAGGTTGTCCCCATCCCTGGCTTAATTATTTTAGCTCTGTCACTCTTCATATGGTCCTGATGTTATTTTTCTCAGATCTACCCACCCATCAACGTACTTCCATCTCTCTCCCGTTTGATGAAATCTGCTATCGGCAAAGGAATGACCAGGGAAGACCATGCTGACGTTTCAAATCAGTTGGTGAGTGATAATTGCTGCACTTCTGTATCAACTTATTAGATAATAAAACTGTGAAGGGTCAACAATTCATCAAATGAAAATTTCTGAGCAGTTACTCTGATGATTGCCAGAATTTAGGTACATTTTCTAAGCATTCGGATCTGCACTGTTTATTGTTTGTTTTTTTCTTTAGACAAATCTTTCTGTAAAGAAAATTGTTATGCATTGACTTCCTTGATTTAATTGCATAGGATGTGAAATCTCCTTGATTACGCCTATGTACCTGAAAATAGACAATTTATGCTACTTAAATGAGAACTATCTCTTACTTATAAAATAATTAAGTATATTTTCTCAAGTACCATATTCATATACTTCCAAAGTTTCATGTGTTCTAATTAATGCTTGTAAATGGCTTTGTTTTTTTATTTTTCTGTTGTTTGATTTTATTGTGGTGTTGAAAACCCAATTGCTTATTTTATTGAAATTACATTATTGGCATATATTTCATCTAAGTTGGAAATGTTTGCTCCGTCAAAGCTTCTTTATTGCTTGATTTATATTACTGGGGAAATAGTTCTGTGCACGCATTAAGAAGAAATAATATATGTTTGTATTTCTAGTATGCCTGCTATGCCATTGGTAAAGATGTGCAAGCCATGAAGGCTGTGGTTGGTGAAGAGGCTTTGACAGCGGAAGATTTGCTCTACGTTGAGTTCTTGTCAAAGTTTGAAAAGAATTTCATCTCACAAGGTAAACATTATTAGTTTCTCATTAAATCCTTCAAATAGAAGAATGTTTGTTTTTCTTTAAGAGTTACCAAATAACAGAGACTTTTTAAATATACAATGTTACCACCCCACCTCCACATTAAATGTGTAAATAGTTATTCCTTGTTAGCATGCAGCGTATTTCTGTTTGTGTCTCATTTATCAAATCTATAGATGTACTAATGGAATAATACGTCTTAACAGCAATACTGCTAAAGACCATTCACTTTATGGAGATAGTCTGCCTTCTGATCTGACCCAATGACAAGGAAATCCACGAAGAAGACGATAACAGTTGTCTATAATATCAAAGCTGTGACTAATTTCAAGGCTTTACATGTCAATTTTACACACACTTGCTAGTATTCTTAAAAATGCATCGGCTGCTTCAAGCTCTGAGAGAGGCAGCGCAGCACAGAATGATCAGACAAACTTAGCTATTTTGAATACTGCTTGTCTTTTTGGAGTTTGTTTTCCCAGAGAAGGGGAATAAAAAAACAAAAAGGAAAATGCATTGTCTATAGTTCAGGCTTATGTTATTACTTTATGAAGAACAATTAAGTGATTCTCAAATTTCACCTGCTATATTTATTTATTTATTATTTTTATTTAAAAAGAAAAGAAACTGAAATGATCGATTTTTTTCTCTTCAGGTTACTATGAAAAGCGCACAATCTTCGAGTCTTTGGATATTGGTTGGCAGCTGTTGCGTATCTTCCCCAAAGAAATGTTGAAGAGAATTCCAGAAGCCACCCTGATGAAATACTACCCAAGAGACTCTCAGGCCGCCAAGGAGACGGCAACCTCAGCAGAAGTTACTTCCCTTTAAATTAACTTGTTTTAGCCACAACATTTCTCTAAGTGTTTAGTCCATAGTTGGTATTTGCTCCACCATTAGATATATTTGGTGTTAATAGGAATTTATTTTGTTTTTTCTCAGATCTATAAACCAAATGAGGACAGCTGGGTGGAGTGATTTATGTGTCGAAAATCACAATTCCTTAGATAAGATAAAATAACCTTTGTGATTTTGGGGGAATTTGTTATAGTCACAATTTGAACAAATTTGATGAACAAATGTCCTTTTCTGAAATAATATTATATGATACAAATTACATAGAATAATAACAATCATGATGATTCCTACAGCGCATGGACAAATTAAGTGTATATTAGTTTTGGAATTATCAAGTCTTGAAGATACTAGTATGTTAATACATAAGTGACAGGGCATAGTGCTGCTCTGAACATAGAATATCCAGCTAATGATTATCATTTATTAGACCTCAGAAACTTAATGCAATCAGCATAAGAAAACAAAAATAAATAGCTTCAAATTGATTTCAACCGAAGACCTCTTTTTTCAGTGCTTTGATATATATACAGTTTAAAGTTAATTTGTTTTATGGTCCATGCTCTTTCCTGAAGCTTTAGCTAAGTCTAAAAAAAATGTGCATTTTGCTTTGAATTCTTCTCTTCATCTAAACGTATTGATGACTTTTTGACATGT
This sequence comes from Doris montereyensis, assembly GCA_037039925.1. Taxonomy (NCBI): domain Eukaryota; kingdom Metazoa; phylum Mollusca; class Gastropoda; order Nudibranchia; family Dorididae; genus Doris; species Doris montereyensis. The sequence goes on from JAXRKP010000086.1 coordinate 315,689, forward strand.
GGGACATTTTATCTGGCTGTGAATAAATTTCAAAGGTACGATTGCTTTACTTCTTTCTTCTTGTCATTTTTCTTTTTTTCTTCTTCGTTTGGTTTTTTTAATACCGTTTCCTTTACGTTTTTTAGAGGAAGTTTATTGATTTATCTCACAGCTGTTTTTAGATAGTCTTTAAAGATGTGGTAGACTTCTTAGTGGGTGACTGATTTCATGATGATATATTTTCCAGTTTGCACAGTTTGTACAACGTATTATTATAGCTTCACTTAAATTATACCAGGCTTGCCATCCCATTGGCTGAAAGAACAGTGTAGCACTTCAAATTGCAATTGCGCAGGAAGAGAACTGAAGTGTTTCTCATTATTTCAACACACATAGTATCTTGAAAATTACTACATAATAATGATAAAAAAAGTGGATTGCTTTTAGTTTTTTAAACTACTTAAATCACTTTATTATGTACTTTCTATAAACTACACAAGGTGTATAATATCAATATAGCTGCTAAAATAAGAGGCGATATTGAAGCAACAATGTTTAGAAGAAACATCATGTGAAACAAGAGGTTTGGCTAACCAACCAATTTTATTGAGAAGAATAAAGAACTCAAACGTTTTTTTTTATTCAGTCTTCTCAAAGTTGATGGGAAGGCAGGTTTGCTGTTAATATCATCGCTTAAATCAGCTTTTTCAAACTTTTTGGTCCAATATGCATTCCTTTCCTCTAAGCAGAATAATAATATTTATAATCTCATATATTTTCATTCTCTGACTAGTGTGAAAGAGTATTCATCTGTACATAGACCATTGTGAATCTAAATATCATTTGAGATGCATGTATCACATTTTCATTAATTTGACAATAATATCACAGCTATCTGTGATCTTGTAGTGGCCACTTTGAAAGCCACAGAGAAAGCTTGTAAGAGGTAAATGAGGAACACGTGTGCTTGACATTGTCAATGACAATAAGGAAATCAAGAGTGTCTTGTGTAAGTTTGGTGGTGTTGATTTATGTAAATTGCCTCGATGTGATTTGACAGTTAAGACCTTGGGGATTTTAGTGAGGCACTAAACATTCCATCCCTCTTATCAGATTGACACAGATGTCTATGTTATCAAATGAAAGTTTGACATACTTGCATCTTTAATGCCTTTCTGTAAGAAGGATCCGGTAAGCTCGCTCATTAGTTTAGTTTAAATGTTTTGTAATTTTATTCCAGTCTTTTCCTATTGTGATGAATATTTATAAGAAATGAGAAGAATAAACTAATTATTTTGATGTGTGCAAACTTATGAATGCTGTTGTACTGACCAACTGATGGCTGTATGAAATGCATTAGTTATACCTCATGCTGAGTTGGGGGCACAGCTGATAGGTCCTACTTCTTTCCTATATCTTTTTTACACCTGTCTCCCATCTTGCTGTTTCTCTTCTCAATTCACAGAGGTCACCACTACTGACGGATGGAGTAAATTCCAATGAATCATTGAGTTGCCGGGCTTCTTGATGTATTTGTGTGAGAAATTTTTGAGTGGACTTTTTGTATGTTTCCAATTTATTTTTTCTTAACCTACTGTTGGTGTTACTGTCTTGTTTTGATGTAATTATGAAACGTCATTAAACCAGATTTTAAACTGACGTTTTTGTCTTAAATTTAGTGCCATTGTTTTGTGGTTAATGTATATTTCATGCTCCCTTGGTGTATTTATTTATGAGCTAAACATTTTCTTGTAAGGGGAAAAAGCAAGGGGAATTGTTAAGTATTCAGCTTACGAGTGCACTCGTGTCAAAGCTAGCAGAAAAGATGACACATTATTAATATTTGTGACTGGTTGTTGGAAGACACTATGACTGGTATTGGCATTATTTAAACACAAATTTCCTTGAGACTTAATTTTCTAGTCAAGTGTTATGAGATCATAACCCCTTACCAGGCCAGTGCTAAGTTCTAAGCTTTTACTTCTAAATGAAACTTGTGTGTCTGTTAACTGTAATAGAAGTCAAGGTATTTTTTATTATGGACGTCAAGGTATTCATTGACACCAGTGTCATATTTAGCGTAATTGTATGTTATTTGTGACAAGATGGGATATGTACACGTGCACATTTTTGGGATATCATTAAATTAAATGTACCATTTTGTTTTGTGTGATTTGAGTAATCAAGTGTTGGATTTTTATTTCATATCTCTAAAATATTCTATCACATCACTGTAACTTGTAACCAGACTTGATAACGTGAATATTTCTGTTAGACTTCATGTATAGATGTATGTAGTGTCGATAACGTTTTCAATAAAATTTATGTATTCAGATCATTCTTCAAGTGTTTTTCTAGTTCTAGTATGGATGAAATTTGTTTAATGAATGAATGAATGATATTATGTATAGCTACGAATGCAGTAGCAGACTCCTGTTGTAAAAAGGATTCCATCCACTCCTGAGTCAAAATTATTTTTTTAAACAATTTCTCCACTGTTTACAGGGCAGTCTGGGCAAAATAAAAAACCCAGAAATCATCTTATTATTCTTAGTTGTGGATGCGGATAAATCAAACATTAAGATAAAAGCCTAGTCTTGGCAATCATATGACTGTCCTTTTCCTCGTAATTTGCACTCAGATTAGATCACCATGTATGGTGGATAGATATGTCAATGAAACAAATAGCTGCAACAAAATAAGTGTGACATGAGATGTGAGACGAGAGAAAGGAAAGGCTGCACCCCTCCAAGTCCACATAGACTAGGGATCGACATGTCCCATCAGACACGGACGATCAAAAAGCAGGCTTGTGTGCAAATCATAACATCTCTGTGCATATTAAAGATCCCATGGTTGTTTACAGGACTATCCAGGTAATATTTTAAATCCTCCCAAAACCTACAACTACAAGATCACCTTAGATGTGGATGTGGGTAAAACCAAATGTTAAAAATCAACTCAGTTGGTTAGTCTTGTTATTTTCCCTTTGTTCAAATTTCTCATATATTGAAATATTGGTTGTTGGTTCTAATTTATTGACCTGAACCCAGTGAACTTAAGTCAGCTTCACTGTAATTATTTTAATATCCTTTAAATTTTCTGTTGACCAGTTCATAAATGTCGAAATAAGACTAAAATAAAATTTCAATCCACTCATCATTAGATCTTGTCAGTTGTAGTTTCCTGAACAAAGGATAATGATAAGAAAAAAACGTACAAAAGAAATTTAAAAATAAAGAAATAGCAAAGCCATGGACTCAACAAGAAACGTTTTTTTTTTTTTTTCTCACATTGCATGTACAAGAGAACACATTCACCATAAACAGGAATCCAGCTCCTGACTCAAGACAGTCCCAAAGTTTCTAGAAACAAAATCAAAGCACAAGTGATGACCTGATTGAAAATAAATGGTATCATATCAAGTGTTTTGTTTTCTTTACACTTTTTTGTTTAAATTAAGTAAATCCTTTAAATGTATCCACAAATGTAACAAAAGCTATACCCAATTCTTTGTCCCGTTTTAAACATTTAAATTTAAAAAATTCTACAGTGAATTCCACCATAAGGCTTCTAAATTGCCTAAGAAATGCATGAAAATAATATATTTATTTTATTGATATGGAAAGAATTTAAATGAAAATATTGAAAGTTTTAAAAAACTTGATATTTTGATAGTATGTGGTTATGTGTCTCTCATAACATGAAAATGTTACTACCAAATGGCATAAATATGTGCTTTAATCTAACACCTGATTTGTCATCAAATTGCAACTACACATAAAATGAACAATATTATATATGAAAACAAACTTGTGGTCGATTTGAACAAAAAGATATTGAGACTTAATCTATGTCCCCATTCCACCCCCGTTCATTTATTATTGCACAAAATATCTCTATCAATTTCTAATATATTTTTCTATCACAGTAAAAAGAATGTATTAAAGAAAGCAGTTTTACAAAGTCAAATTTGCTGTCACAAACAAGCGCAAATTGTCAAGATTTATAAAAAAAATTGTATAAGTATTTAAGTAAAAGTAAAAGACAATAATTTCCATCTCTTTTTAAATCGGCAAATACATGTAGTTCATCAAAACAGATTGAAGCAGGGAAGAAATTGAAATAAAATAACGTCATCTTAAGACTTTAGACTAGAGTTTTATTTTAGGTATAAATTTCATTAACATTTAAAACATGTGGGGACTGAGGGCAACAAAAGACAAGAAAGTAAAATTGTTGGATAATAAAAACAGGAATTCTTCTCATTCACTTTTTTTTTATACTTTCCATGATGAAAATCTAAAAAAATATAGACGAAAGAGAACAAAAACAAACCAACATGGCACAGTAAAATACTTTGGTGTTCAGTGTAAGGGCAGTCATGCAAAAGAAATACCACAAGAGGGTAATAGTAATAATAATAATAATATGTAAACTTTCTGCATCTAATTCTAATGAATCAACGATAATGCCCAAAACAACATGTTAAGCTGGACGATCCAATTGTAACACACTTATTATATCAAAGAAATATACAACGGGAATTTTTAAGAATGGTAAATCAACCAAAGATACATAGATACACCCAATGAGTGCTGGTGATACATTCTTTTGTGTGCTTTTCTAGTTTTTAGTAGTGCATTTTGCTACTTTTGTGACTTGCTATTCAAATTTTATTGAGTCATTCAAATTCAATTATTATTTTCAAAACTTCACTTCCAGGTTGCACGCACATTAAAAAAAAAGTTGTTATTCAAAAGGAAAATATTATAATTATTGTTTAAAACATCAGAAACCAAATGTTTCTTTCTTTCAGTGATTTGGACATTTAATATGATAGAATTGTCAAAACAAGGGACCTATTATTAGATCTATATTAATGAAATAAGGATCATCAAAAATGTAAGTGTTTTTACCCGATCAATTGTATTTATTAATACATGTATACAAATATTATCTCAGGATAAATCAAAACAAAACACCAAAATGAAAGACGCATAAAATAATAACATTTTTATTAATAACTAAAAGAAAAAAGCTGGAACTACCAGTTGCACCCAAATGAGTGCTTGATCTTGTTCACCTAAGGAGATTGGGGGAGGGGGTCTGCCCAGAATTTTTTTAGTCTAGACAGAGATTAAAGAATTCACGAATTAAATTAAATGATGGAAATTAAATCCATAAATCTCATATGAATCCAATTTACCTACATCATTATACTGTTTCCCTCCCCTCCCCCCATGTACATGTATCTCACTCCAAAGATCTTATTTCCTATTTTTTCACTGTTCGTAATGGGAACAATAAATCGTGACCACATACAGACAAGACATGGTGAACACACAGAGACTTCATAGTAAGTCAATCTCCTGTGTCATATTCCTTGTTTGTTGATCAGAATTAAGCATTGGGAATGTGTAGTTTCTTATGAGAAAAAAACACCTCTAGTTACTTAATGACCAATTCTGCAGAGATAATAAATGTGACCTTCATGTATATAATATGATTTCATTGAAAAATAAATAGAAAGACACAAAAATAAAAAAGAACACAAAATCGTGAAATCAAACGAAGTGGGTTCACAAGAAAAATGGGATGGAAAGGTGATGCTATATTGTTCAATATCTAGTTAGCAATACATGATTGGAATATTACATGAATAAAAAGTATGATTGAAATATTCCTCATCACTACATATCTATTTATCTAAATAGATATGAATAGATACAATTAGTTGATGTATACCATCAACAATTTGCCAAAAACTTACCTCAACAAACTCCTACTAATTCCTTATGACCAATCAATAGATCCAACCTGCTATTTAAAATAACACCCCCCCCAAAAAAATATTTTTTAATAAAAAAATAAAACAAACCATTTCCGCTATTAAAATATATCGAAAGAAAACAAAACCCAAAGCAATATTGCATACCTTGGTAAGCTGGAAACTGAGCTACCATTCCATTACATTTAGTACGGCTGAGCCCATCCATTATCTGGTGATGCTCAGACTCAAATTTAGAGTTATAGCTACGACAGACACAGGGTGCTTATCTAAAAATTACAAATATGTAAAAAGCCGTTCACAAGTAATTTGCCTTAAAATTAACCAAAGGAAACTGAAAATCATACTATTCATACATGTACAAAGTTTAGCAGATCAGCAACACAAAGTCTCTTAAAAATGATTTCACATTAAATTACATCATGTTTGATTGGGGGTTGGAAAATAAAACATACAGAAAGTGTGTATATATTTATATTCATAAAATGATTTTTTTCCAGTGGAGACAAACCGATGAAAGCCATCGAACAAAAGCAAACACATTCATGCTTACATATATAAATGGTCATCATTCATGTATAGGAATTCGCTTGAACACATTTTAATATCAAGGTAAAATTTGTGTCAATAATCACAATAAAAATATTTCTTTTTTAATTAATCTGTTTCAATCACAAAATAATAATTGACAGTAATGCCAAAATTTCAACAACAAATATTGTTTTTTAAAAAAAAAGGAAAAAGATCACAGACGTCAGTATACAAATATTAAAAGTCTTCTTTCAGCAAAGGGCAGAATAATTGAAACAACAAGAAGATGGCTTAATCATGCTGCTAATCAGATTTGTTTTTTCTTATGCACTTTTAGCTACAACTACATTTACCATTTTGAAAGCCTCAATCACAATGTCAACTCAAAGAACAACAAATACATTTGTACATAGTTTATCATTTATCTAACTAACACAACGTCTCAATCATAATATAAACTCAAAGAACAACAAAGACATAGTTTATTACATGTGTATTTATCTGACTTCAAACCCTCAGTCATAAAGTGAGTTTAGAATAAACAAAAAACACATGGTTTGTACTTAGAGCCAGAGCCGTAATACCATTTTCATACAAATTCCAAAGGACTTAATTTGTAGTTTTTGCTCAATTATCAAAACAAAGTCTTCCTGTTTCCGTACTTTGCATTATATCTTCCGATTTGACTTTCTCCTATCTCTCAGTCCCCTCTTCTATCCTTATTCCTATTCGTTCCTCCATCATTAATGTTAAATTCCTCTCTATCTAGCTTTCTCACATTTCCAGTATTGTTTTGTTTTCTTTCTTCCCTGTCTCGTTTTCCTCCCCTTTATGTTTACACCTCTTTGCTTGTCTCTCTTGTCTTTTTTCATGTTCTCCTGACACAGTGATTTATCTTCTTCTTCTTCAAAATGGGACATGAGTCATTTGAGCTCTGAGAGAGCCCTTGAAATGACGACAAAGTCACTTACAGAGTCAACTGGCTCCGTGATCAGTTGTGGGTCCTGCAGCTCAATTCTTCGGCGAGTGGGGACCCAATAACATTGGGTAAAGAAAAACAATGATGTATCAAGAGCTTGCAGTTCATTCGAATGGTCTGTTGTGTGACAAAGGGTTGACTTTGACCAGTGATGGCAATGTATCTTAATCGAGTTACAATCTTTTATAATTAATTTTACTTTTTACTTCACTGCGGTACATTAACAATGCTAAAATATATTCTTTTGCATTTTAAGTCCTTGACTGAAATGTTGACTCAACAGATTATTTCAAATTTTAAATTGTTTAGCTCAGGGATGGATGTTAAACATGTATAAGATCACATATAAAGGATTCTTTATTATTTCTTAATAGTTTTTGATCCTACATTTTAGCCATGATTTCTTCTCCTTCATAATAACTGACCAACTCAATTCTTGAGTATTACTGTCAGCGTGCATATTTTAATTTAACCCAAAAATATCTATCCAATCTTGATTTGTGTGGCATAAGTTAAGAGTTATGCTCTCAAGCCACAACTCTAAAACATATGTGTGGACAGGTGAAATAAAACTACTTCCTGTAACAACTAAAATGAATAGCATATGAATATAACCGCTTCATATCTTGAACAATTTTTTTCTTTATGGCGAAAGATGTTGAAGAAATAACAGTGCTTAAAACCATGTAACAAGCAAATTCATTAAAAATCCGTTTTCAAGATTTTACATATATCACTGAGATTAAAAGTACAAGTAAAAATACCACACCTTCACCTCGCTTTCTCAAAAAAATTTATACAAAAACTTATTTCAAAAACCCCTTAAAGACTTGGCCCACTCCCATCCTGACAACCCCTCTAAAAACAAAACCCAACCTTGTTCCTGCGAGGCTTCAGAACATTAATTATTCACTTCATTATTTTCATGTCCTTATTCTTCACTTCCGACATGCCCCATGCCTCACTGTTTGTCTTTACACAAATACCAAGAATGACATGACCTGATATTATGGGCATTAGAAATGTGTTTATATACTGTAATATGTATAATAAAGAAAAACAAAGACTGATGATAAAAAAACTGTTCAAAGTTGGAAGTGACCATGACGGCCGGAACGTATTGGGTATCACAACTCTTCTCATGGTGGATAACACTCAACTACAGCATGGGCAAGATGGTAGAGAATGGGACAAAGAAAAGTTTACCATCAGGCAAAGCAAGTTTTACAATCATACAAAGCAACATTTTTTTGTTATAGTCAGACAAAGTAAGTTTTTACAGTGAAGAAAAAGCAAGTTTTACAATCAAATTAAAGCAAGAGATTTTTTAAAAAATGCATGTAAGCAACGAGTTAGATTTCGTTTTTTTTGCTTTATTGAAATTTTCCCGTGACACATGCGCATTGATCTCAAGGGGAATTGAGAGGAAACAGCAAGAGGAAAGTATAAGGGTGACAGGAAAGAAGTAAGACCTACCACATCACCCATCAAACGCCCAAGCATTGGTTAGAAGGGGCAATAACACTATACATGTACATTAAAAAAACCAAAACAATGAAAAGCAGAAAAAACCCCGGAACAAATCCAAACAATTGATTGGAGAAATAATCAAACACACAAAGAAACAAAGCATATCCTTACACAAATATAGTACAAAGAAAAGAAAACAACAAAAGGATGATTTTCTAAATTGCACGGCGTGTCTTACATGATATAATACACCAAATTCATGTTACCAAACAAGGAATCTTTAACTATACAATATAACATAAAAATTTCAATTTCAATTTCATTTTCAATCATCTTTATTGATCCTTTAAAAAAAAGGAAATTATACTTGTGTTATCACAATTTCCGTTTGAAAAATAAAAGCATACATCAATGCATTCAAATTAACAACAAATTTGACTTAGTTAATCATTAAATGTTAAAATTTTAAGAGAAGTATACAAAAATTCAAAGGTGGGTAAATAAATAGTGCGGTGAAACAATATACATAAAAAAAAAAATTAAAATTAAAAAAGATAGAATAATTATAGACAAATCAGTTTAGCTTCATACACATTCATTAACTTATCATAAATCATTCATTCACCATCCACCAATTTACATTTCTTAAACATTGTGAGGAAAATGCCATCGTGCTTTCAAAGGTATGGTCAAACTTTCGTATGGCGCTTGGAAGAAAAGATCTAAAATATCTCAAGTGCGGGATTTTAAATGTATAAGTCCGACCGCTTCTACTACTTGTTTTGGGTATGGAGAAAGAGGTGGGTGTTGTCTTTAAGTATACTCTTGAGTTTGATCATGCATTGAATCTCATACAGATCTTCAAAGTTCTCCGGCTCTACATCATTTATGAGTTTCCCTATGTGTTTCAGTGTCCTATTAAATTACTTCTTTTCACTTTCTCTTGTATTTCTTCCCCATGCAGTTATACTAAACATAATAATACTCTTTATGTAAGCTTGATGGAAAAGTCTTATTCGAGTGTTGTCAATTTGAAACTTTTAAAGCTTCCTCATAAAATACATTCTTTTGTTCACGTTCTTTAAAACTTTATTTGACTGTTTTTAATTATTCTAGCTTTTCGTAAAAAATTATGCCAAGATATTTTTGTGAGATATATAAAAATGATCTACAGCCTGATATTTTACAAAACATGTGAGTTTTCTCTCATCAAAACTCAGATAATCAGTATACTAGTGATAAATGAAACATAAGTTTGTTTGTTTTGTTTAACCCCCCCCCCCCCACTATCATATCCTGTGATCTTAGTGCTAACTAAAGGGAAACAGTAAGATGAAAGATAAATGAAGAGTAAAAAAGTTACATGAAAGAAATAGGACCTACCACCAGCATCTTCCCACGACCCATTAAGACAAGTGTTTTAGCACAATCCCATTGACATTTTTTTAAAGATCACAATTTTACTGAAGTTGGTCAAATACTAACTGGTACACGCATGAATTTGCTGATCGTCTTGAGCATCACAATTGGGGAAATAACTAACGTCAAATCAAAAGGAACAAAACATTCCACCGATAGTAATGATAGTTTACCAATAATTCGTATTCAAAAAGAAGAATGTCCTTTAAGATCAATTGTTCATCTATCTCTCTCATTTTTTTTTTACAGCCTGAAAAATACACGGTAACAAATGTATTCACAGCTTCAAAGACACAAAACAAGAATAAAGCTATACAGACTGAATATCACATTGTATGTCTGTAAAAAACAACTTTCAGATTTTTTGCGTCCTGTTTTCACAATTATGACGAACAAATTTTTTTTTTTACATTTTTTCTTTTACACAGAAACCTTTGTCAAGCATGTCTCTAAGGAAACCTGACAAGAGACCTGGTGAGAATTTTACAAAGTTGAAGAGAATCAGAATCAGCTGGGAGTTCAGTGCCTCTTTCTCCACAACATTAAGTAGTTTTTACTTGAAGTTGCTTAACAATATTAATTTTACGATAGGAAATGTCTCCACATTTTGCAGTGACACTTTTAAAACAGCAGTGGGATTCTAAAGAAAAATTTTTCAAAATGTTTAATTCAATTACTATTTACAAAAACTTTAAGTGAGCCATATCATTAAACGTAATATCAGAGACCTTCCAAAAATAACTAAATCCTTTTGCTTCAGTCAAACTCATCAGTAAAGGTATTAATAAAAAATACATGAAAACTTGACACGGTGAGTCTATTTACACATGTTACAACAATCATTAAAAATTTGTGAAACAATATTAAACCCGATATTTAATTAATCAACTTTACAACAACAAAAAGAAAAGAAGAAAAGAATACGCAAACTTTGACATATATTGGACTATCGGACCGAGGGAAAAATCCGGACCCTGGGAGGGCTCCAGGGTCGCGATCTAGTCCAATGTAGGTCAAAATTTGTATTATTACATCATGAACTTTAATTAACAAAAAAAATAAAGTCAAAACAAGATATTTTTCAAAGAGATTATTATTTGTCTCAAATCAAACAACCATTTTCTTTTGATGGAGGAGAGAAACCAATCAGCTAAATCTAGGTCAATGTCATGGTAAGCTGGTTAGTGATAGGGGTCACGGTTCAGAAATTTCTTTGGCCCAGTTATTTTCTTTGACATTACCAATGGGATGTATTAATTGTTGTTTAGATCTTATTTGCCACTGTCATATATTGTCTGAATATACAAAACCAAACCAGCATTGTTTCGCTGGACTTGTGAAACTTTGCTTGTGTAAACATTTCACACCTCTGTGTATCTTTTTCACCACGCAAGTTTTTTAGCTTAGCTCAAAGAATACTGGTATTTGAATTTGGAATTTTTAAAGAGTACATAAACAAGACGATCATTTGCTTCAAGTGTTAAACTCAACTAAATTGGAGTGAATTTTCCCAAAAGCAAAAGTGGTACGTTGTACATTTGATAATCACAAATCCATTTTGTCACAGCTTCACTTAAATTAGCTGTCTGTCAAACTTTGTGAGGAGCAGTAAAAGTTTTTTTTAAATTAACCCGAAATCCGACTTCTGACCCTAAATATTTATAAATTCAAGATAAACAACATATCCTATACTCCAAAAGGAAAAACAAATGTAGATAAAATGTAAGCAGAGGAAGAATATTTCAGGAGGCAGTCATCATGCGACTATTGAGAATAACTGGGTGAGTATGTCAATGACAATTAAGTCCAAGACCTTAACCCACAGGTCACAATGAATCCAGCACATAAAGTCAGGAAGAAAATGTTCATTTTAAAAGTAAGTTATTCACGTGATTTGCAATGAATTCATAAAACTAATTCAATCACTTTAAATTAAAATCTTGACAGCATTTCAAGTACATCTAAGGCTGAAATGGCACACAGAGCTGCAGATTATTCCAGTTTCTACAGCGTGATGTAGAACAAGTGATAATACATTACCTCCAAGACAGGATGCTAGTCTGTTACAAGATTTACTGCCCAGATGATGCTGGTACCCATTGGCACCTGGGTCGAGGGGAGAAATTGTGCTGGTTACGGATCTTCCCAAGCAACACAGTGTCAGACCTAACATTGCCAGGATTGGAACCCAAAACCTCAAGATAAAGCTACCGATGCAACTCATTTGAAATGGAAAGTGATAAGTAAGCTCAAATTGTTACCACCTTTTCTTATAGGTAATTAATGTTTCCTATGTGGTGAATTCAAATTTGGAATGCAGATACTGCTTATGTTGGAAGAAGAAAGCAGCGAGACATTCGATGGATTTAGTTCAAAGCAAAAAAACAGAAATACTGATAATGATAAAGATATTATTGAGGAAAGAAAACAAATGCAAAAAAAAAAAAGAAGAGTATTTTCTGAGCATAGAGTAAGCAAAATTTGAAATGCTGACAGCGCCAGAAGAAAAGAAAAAAATGACAACGATTGTGAAGTGACATAGCATGTTAGCATGCAAATAATTCTGTTTGAGCAGGAAGGGAGAGAAGTAAGTACAGTTCTTTCAATCAAGATGTTAATGGCCAAAGTTTATGACGGTTTCTATAGCCTGAATTGAAACAAGTGATGGAATATTCCCGCCTGGCAGGTATTACTCCCCGACTGAGGCCGATACCCATTTGCAATCCTGATGAGAGAGAAAACGGGTAATCTCTCCCAAGAAATATAACATCGAAAACCAGCACATTTCACAGGGGAGACAATGCATCAGTAGAAATTATTATCATTTCTTGCTATCAGTGTGCAGACAAAATGTGAAAAAAGAATGAAAGGAGGAAGACGAGGGACTTATAGGCAGTGATTAAACCACCTAAAAGGAAAACTTACAAAATGCAGCAACCAAATTTCAAGTTCAGAGCTTTCTTTTAGAGTTGAGAGAGAACTCTGAGATTACTGCCATAAAAAAACAATAATTTAGAGAAAAAGGTCACAAACGTTTTGACTTCTTTGCAAAATCTATGGACATAGAACACAATGCATTTTTAATAGGAGAAAAGTATATGTGTTATCAAAATGGAGATTTACAACGCCTTCTTCTCAGACAAGGTGACAATATCTGTAAGAAAAATCAAACTGAAGATAAGAACAAAATTGCACTGAGATGTTGACATCCAACAAATAGTAATTTTCTTCCTTTTAAAGCCACACACTCTATGCAGCCAGACCTTGGTGAACAGGGGCAGAGGCAGAGTGAAATATGGAAAAGCTATCAAAATGTTCTCCTGTACATCCCTTTTGAACAAGAACACACCATAATGGGTGGTGTCGGTGGTAGAGTGATTAGGCCATCAGACTTGGGATCTGGTTCGAATGCTAGTAAAGATAGCTGCGTTCCTTGGGAAGAACTTTATAGACGGGTACAAGAACTAGCTTAGGATTAAAACATGCATCAAACTAGTGTCCTGTCCAGGAGGTGATCATTATCACATGTTCCACTTCACACTACAGAAACCGGGATAAGCTTCAGCTCTATGGGCTGTAATGGCCTTGAAAGAACTTAATATCACACACCATATTGAAAAAAACAGACCACATCATAATGAAAATACAACACTGTATGGATGAGCTTTTCATCGCTGAAGTAGCAAGGAATAAGATTTTTTTTTTTTTTAAAGGTAAAAGAAAGAAAATAAAATGCTCATGATAGATCGTTGGGTTCATTATCTACCATAGAAGTGATGTAGTTCTATGATCAACATGACGTGATGAATTTTGCACCAATGGTATGACAAGTATATATCATTGTGACACAAAATATCAAATGAATTTCAAACATTATATCAATACAGCATCAATATCGGGCGAGGTAATTTTTTTTTCAAATAAGTGAAATTGCCAACTGTGACAAAGAAATCTTTTACAGTATCTTACAGATCAACGATAGGTAATATCACACTTAGAAGAAGATAACAATATATAATATGTACACAGGTAAACGTTTTTTTGCTTTCTTTCTCAGCTTACGGAAACTGTAAAGAAAAGAGACATTTTAACTCATAGTATTACAAGAACGACGTTGTTGAAATAAATGCTGACACCCATGAGAAGTGGCATCAGAGCACAGAAAAGAAAGGGACAATGGGACATTGAAATGGAAATGATAGGAGAAAGAAGAAATACACTACACCAGAAAGAACACCCATTGAACTCCGAGCTAACAGAAAACAGTGACAGGTTCCATGGTTCTGTGTTGTTATTGTTATAAAGAACATCTTCTTTTTGGCTTCAAATGCTTCATATTTTAGTACTAATACTATTCTGTTTTTGAAATAATATATCAGTTCACATAAAAATTGTCTTTAAAACATTATAGTATAAAGGTAAAAGAGCTTCTTTTTAAAACCTCTGTCGCCAACGTTTGCATCATGTTTTATCTTTGTTTATATAATGAATTCATCACATTATAGTCTTGGTTAGTTGGTCTAGCTTTAAAGCCATATGGGTCTGTTTGGTATTGATACACTGCTCATTTCAAGTAAGTCACATACACAGAATTGAGCGTAGGGTAATGATAAGGAGAAGGGTACTGATTTTTCTTGGCATACGGCATACCGTGGTAGTTTTCTATTGTATTCCACGGCGCCTTTACTTTCATTGAGTCTGAATGGACTTAGTTACCTATTTCTGTTGGGTCAACAATATATGTCCGGACAGAGAATCGAACTCGGGTCTCCAGAGTGGTGTCTGACGCTCTACCGACTGAGCTTATGGCGCCTTATTCATTTCAAATACTCTGTGATTTACGTTTAGAAATAAACAGCGGCTGTGTTTCTATAAAATTAGCTCAACCAATGAGCCATTCAAGTGCTTGAAATTGAGTTATGGAACTGTATTAAATAGTTAATTGTATATTGAAAATCAGCCGCTAATTACTTGAAACCAATATCAGAATGACCTGTTTGACATTATGAATAATGAGTATAATCTGAAAACAGATAACAAATTAAACCATTCATAAAATACATATGTAACTATGTAGTGAGCTGCAAATTTAGTCTAAGAATTTCAATAACCTGAAGCCAAGAAAGCTTGTTTTTGTGTGTGTTAATATTGTGAGCTGTTAATGTAGATAGTAAAATGGCCCCCATGCATACAACAAAACGTCTTTTATGTAGGGACTGATAAGCTAAAGCAAACAATTTCTTGATTGTCAGAGTTTTAGTCAAGTGATCCTGATATGACAATAAAATGTTAAATTAAAAAGGAATCTCAAGAATTTTCTTTTGACAACAATCCAAACATGACACAAGTTTTTTTTTCCTTATATAACTTGCTTAATGCCAAGTAGACACTAGAAAGTGATAGAGTGGTCAATGAACTTAAGCACTAACATTTATACATACAAGCACACACACACACATGTACAAACAAATGTGCTTCTTTTTTAATTGGAACAAAACTGTGTAAAATGCAAAACGTGTTCAACATTATCAACTACTAAGATAAAAACGTGACTGTACTATAGTGAAGAAGAACAAGAGGAAAAAGATATAAACGTTTGACTGAGAGAAATCTACAGTTCATCCTCGACACTGGATGATTAACACAAACCTTTACGGTAGTGGCAAATGAAAGAGTTTTCGTGACAGGTACACTTTCAAAGACGGGGAACGGGAAGTTGGTCAACACACTTGACAAGCCCGGGGCAATCGTATGTGACAAGTCGCTGTTGAACCACTTTCCGACACAGATTCCGTAAGGAAGGTGGGGATGTCATCACAGAGTTGTACCATGCCAGGAAGTGGTTGTCTCCTGTCAACAATTCTGCTGGCACCCCATTCCCAGTCCAGCGAAGCCAGTCTTGGAGATTTAGCATATCACAACCAGCTGTATAAAGTATCTATGGTGAGAAATCATAAAGAGAGACGAGTCACTTTAAAAATTAATAATGAAGATAGCAATGGTGAAAAAACAGTAATAAAACTAGCCCCTTAATAATAATAATCATAATAACATAATAATATTAATAATAATAACATAATTATAATTACAACAACGATAATAAAATCATTTAAAAACAATAGTAAAAACAATAAAAAATAATAATAATAATAATAAAAATAATAATAATAATAACAATCAAAGAACCAAAATCTTTGAACGTAGAGTAAGATACATAGTTGAAGGAAACCTGAGCAATGCCCAGTTTGGATTCTGGAAAGGAAGACGATGGACAGGTGCCATCTGTACACTGACACAAATTTGTGAAAAAGCTCTAGAAAACAGCAGAGACCTTGACATGGTGTTCGTGGGAGAAAGTATTTGATAGAGCTGATAGGGTCAAGCTGTTGCAAACTTGAATGAAAGACCTACTCCAAAGTCACATAAAAGCGCTATACCAAAATAGTATGAACTGTGTAAGAAATCGCGAGGGAAACACTGACTGGTTCAAAGAGACATCAGAAATCGGACAAGGCTGTGTCCTTTCACCTTTACTCTTCATAGTCTACATGGTTAAGATAACAATAAGCATATGAAAAATTTGAACAATTAAACAAATTGCTCTTTGCAGACAAGAGCCTCATATACACTCAGACTAGGAGAGCCTCCAAGAGCACACCACTAAACTGAACAAAGGTTGTGAGAAATATGGAATGAAAATGAGCATGACTAAGACTGAAATAATGAAGATCTCCAAAAACCAAACACCATTAAATATCCGTCAACAACACACGACTAAGACAAGTTAAAAAATTCAAACATCTTGAAAGTATATTCACATCCGACAGAGAAATGAACAGAAAAATTTGAATGGATCCCAAAGGAGACAAAGAAACAACTCATTGCATCAATTTAAATACCAATTTTCTGCTTCCACACAACAAAGCAAGATCACAGCATGAGAAATAAAATATCTCAGAAAGACGCTAAACATCACAAAAAGAGACAAACAAAGAGATGAAGATGTCAGACAACAGGTGGGCATCGAATCAAGCATGCAATATACTGAAAGACAGAAAATCAAATGGTTTGGACATGTCGTGGGTATAGGTCCACAACAGCCACCTTCAAAGGCCTATAACATGAGGTTTATGGACTTGAGCAAGAGGAAGACCAAGAAAAGATTGAACGATGGAGATAAAGACACCTCCATGTCGATTCAAAAGGAAACACACCTGGCCCACATCGGACAATAATTGCATCTCCCCTCGACACCTTGCAGTACAAGAGGTCAGGAAAAATACAGTTGTAACACTAAGTAAAGAACTACTATTACCACTACTATCTACTTTTATGAATAATGATGATAATGATTATTATTCCTATTGAGAATACTGAAAATGCAAAATATGTTATGACACATGCTTGTTCCAGATGAACATAAGTTTAAAAATCTGTACTTTTCTTCAACTTTTATGCAGACAAAAGGTGAATGTATCTTAGTAGTTCTCACCTTTATGCAAGGAATTTGATACTTGAGATCTTCTTTATACAAGCCTGTGCTTAAAGATGCAACACAAACATAAAGCGGTGTTCTCCCTTTGTGGTCCACAACATTGACATAACTCTTGGCTTCCAAAAGAATGTGTATCATGTCCTTCAGTTTCCAGTGGGCAGCACTGTGCAAAGGGACACGCCCATACCGATCACAGCTGGGTTGAAAAAAGGAATTATACCATTAACGCATGAACCACACATCATATGGAAAAAGCCTAAATAACCAAAGATCGTATTCTCATGGGAAAAATCAACATAATTAAAATAATCTACATTGTTTACAAGACAAGCATACATGTAGCATACTTACGTTTTAACTGATGCTCCAGCTGCTAATAAGCATTTCACTGTAGCATAACTGGAATGTACAATAGCATTTTGTACACAAATATAAAGAGGTGTTTGGTTCTCCTTATCTGCTTTGTCGATTTCTGCACCTGTGAATTGATGGGTTAAAATTTATTGACACCCTGATCAATTTTACACTCGAATGATAATCGATAAGAAGCATTCCTTCCCCCACTCCCTTCACCTTTCCTCACTAACCAAATCTCCCTGCCCTCAAAATAAGCAAATAAACTTAAAAGCAAAACAAACAAAAACACTAATCTCCCTTTCATTTTTCTTCCTGTAATATACATAATGTTCACCGTCTACTCTATTAATAAAAACAAATATTGTATTGGCCAGTGACAGATTCATTATGTGTGATTATAAAATTATGTCTGGCAAGTTGAAGGACTGTAAAAATAACAACACCAACAATCGAATTGACAACCAAAACACTGTGAAATGTCACAATACCTGATTTAAGTAAAACATCCACAAGAGCACAGCGTCCATGGTATGCGGCTTTGTATAGCGGAGCACAGCCATTTCTGTCTGTCGATTTACTGCCGCTCCACTGCGAAGCAATATCTGAAAAAATGTCACAAAATATAACGAGCATGAAGGTCAATCGAGTTTGAATATATTTGAAAGACCGCAAAAGACTTTTTTTACAATTTAAAACATTGCACATTCTCTCTTCACAAAAAAAGAAAAAGAAGTCAGAATATATATATATATATATATATATACACAATGCTCCCTCATATTGACACACTACATTCTATTGTAACCTTGTTGCTAATGCACTGCTTAATTGTGATATAACAATTTGCAAAATTGTTTTTATCATTTATCATGAAAAGTGCATTCACAACTTGTCATTGTTATATGCACTGTAACAGCAATGTAATGATGTCATCATTCTTTGGATTTTTATTGCAGCTGCCATTTATTGTTATTTCATTGAGATTTAAAATGTTCATTTATTGAACAATAGGACGAACATGATGAAAGAAGTGTGTCCTAATAATTTGCTGTGTATTATGTAACAGGATATATGAGAATATGAGAATGACAATGTAACACATTGTATCATAATTGTAATTATATGTGTGTAATTTGAAAGCATTTTCTTCATTATCATGTACACCCCCAATGTAAGGTATTCATATTGCAATCACATTGTAACGTGCAGCTTGTGAATGGAATGCTACTTCCTGTTTCATTATGTTGACACCAATAAAGGATTGTCGTAATGTATTATTACATTACAGGCGTGGTTATCTATTCAATTTATGTGTTTTTATAATATAGTATAGAAAGGGTTATAGTCTACTAACACAACAATCTGCCTACCGTCACATTATTTCAGGAAACAACTCTGTCTAGAATAATTTTTCGTAGTATGTGCATCACAACAACAAGATCTTATTCAAGTGTCTTACCATAACAATCTCCACATGATTCAGGGAAACAGCTGCAATAAGAGGAGTAGTGCTATCCTTCACACTTGGAACGGCTGGATTACTCCATGGATAGTTGATGTCCACACCTTGGCTTAAAACTGAACGGACATTCTGTTTGTCATTACCCATTACAGCAACATGCAAATCTCTTTCCCTTTGGGGCATGCCCATAGATATTGCACAGTTTCTGCTTGATCGAGAATTTCCCATTGTGAATATCAAAAATAAAGCGCACACAAATCAATTTACTGTAATAAAGAGCAAATGTTAACTTGTGCATATATATACTATTTGTGGTTTCATCATCTTCATTGCAGGATGTAAAAAGGACTTGTTTGCAGAATCAATCTTTATTCCATGAATGTGTGACTTGAATTTTTCTGAAAAAAAGTAAAATCAGCAGTCAATATGAAATGGGTCTAAAGACAAGGATAAAGTAACATAAACCATCAAACAACCAAAAAACCTCAACAAAACATATTATATGACAACTATAAAGCTTTGAAAATTGTGTTCGTAGGCTACAAACATGAAAATATGGAATCTAACTATGTCTGATTGAACAATGTCATCATTTAAATTGTTAAAATAGTTAAATGACAAGGAGAAAAGTGTTTGTCAGAGCAAGGTGAGAAAAATGTGGTTTTAAAAAAAATGTAAATATTTCAGGATACTCCAACAAAACACATTTCTCTCTCCCCACATCAGAGATTTAAATGCATTCTAGCTAGTGCTTGACAAAATAAATGATGGACTATGTGAAAACACATTGTTTTGTTTGTATACTAGTACAATATAATATGCTCGGAAATAATGATGAATTAAGCAAGATAGGAAAAGGAGGAAACACAATGAATGGATGCAGGACACATTAAGTTCAAGGAATACATTATATAATATGTTATTAAATTTAAAATTCAATAAGGCCTGCTTATGTACATAATTATAAGAATCAAAGTAACCTAATTAATTAGTGATTTTTTTAATGAGAAATAAAGAGAAAATATTCATAAGATTGACACAATATAATGCACTTTTGAATATATTTGAGTACAGTGGAATCTCTAATCAGGAACTCTTGGTGGATTGTAAAATCATCCCGATTTGCCAGGTTTCCGATTTCCGGAGACCTGGAGATTTTAGTTTTCCCTCAGCAGTTTGAGGTACCTAAACCCTTTTGAGTGGTAAAATGCAGAATTAAACGAACAAGTAGCCACAAGACCAGTTGATTAAAACAAAGATGGCATTCATCAGAGATGTCACTTGCGTGTCCACCCTTGTAATAGGCGGGCTAGGCAGGCAATAAAAGACTATAACAGTGCACAAGTTTGCTTTCTAAGCGCCACACAGTGTCAATATCATACTGTATTGTTAGGTGGACGAGCAAGGACTGGCTGGATGCCTGCTTTCACACCTTCATAATAGATGTCTGGTGTGTCTGGCTTATGGTTGTCGTGGAACTGGCACTTGCGACATTCTGTACGTATTATGTAATGTATAACACGTGTAGCACTAATGCATTTGCAATAATCAATGTTTTACTAACACGGAAACCAAATTTGGATAAGATGATAATCAGTGCAAGCCCACAAAAAATTGTCCCGATAAACTGTGGACCTTTCCTGTAAAAAAAAATTTTTAAATTCCATTCCTAAGATTTCTCCCACATTGGTCGGGTTTCCGACTTCCCCAGGGCCCTGATTAGAGAGGTTCCACTGTAATATTAATAACCAAAACACATTCAAAACTCGCTTCCTTTGATAGGCATATTTTTGTCATATTTTAACATGCTATTTGTAGCTATTGTTCTGTAATTAAATAAACATTTCATGAATATGCTCTCGCAAAACACATAATTCATGTACCGTTATTCAATATCAATCAGATATTATTACCGGCATGGTTATCCATCCAATTTATATGTTTTTATTTAACTTCTAAGTGCAAATATATTCATCTATATTGCATCTAGTAATCTAGAGCTATATATTTTTGCAATTCAGATTATATTATAAATTGAAGACTTGGGAGCACCATATTCATTTTTACAATAGCAATACAGGCAAAACAAATGAGGCAAAGAGAGAAACAAAGAGGGACATAGATCTAGAGATAGATAAGGGACAGAAAGAATGAAAGCAGGAGAAGGTGTGTGTGTGAGTGAGAAAGTAAGAGACTAGTGAATACGAGAGAGAGAGAGAGAGAGAGAGAGAGAGAGAGAGAGAGAGAGAGAGAGAGAGAGAGAGAGAGAGAGAGAGAGAGAGAGAGAGAGAGAGAGAGAGAGAGAGAGAGAGAGAGAGAGAGAGAGAGAGAGAGAGAGAGAGAGAGAGAGAGAGAGAGAGAGAGAGAGAGAGAGAGAGAGAGAGAGAGAGAGAGAGAGAGAGAGAGAGAGAGAGAGAGAGAGAGAGAGAGAGAGAGAGAGAGAGAGGGAGGGGAGCAGACAGAGAGGGACAGAGACAGACAGACAGACAGGGAAAGTGAAAGAGATAGAGAGACAGAGATTTACATGATATGATTTCAATTAATCAAATCAAAGGCAAAGTCAAAGGGTACCTATATTTTATCAAATCTTGATCTTACACTACATTTATATCTAGAGGTAGCCTAGATCTAAATTCTACACAGATCTAGATCTATCTAGAGATCTAGAGCTAGATTGTAGCCTAGGTTCTAGATCTACTTCTAGATCTATTTAGTCCCTAACTATTTATCCAGATTCTACATAGATTTTAGTAAGTATGGATCCTCTTGATGTCTATCACATGAATTCTACCACAGTTGGGAACAGGAAACATCTAGAATTTAAATTTTTTTAAATCGAGTTTGATTTTAATTTCTCCTCGTATGGTTATCAAATCAACAGGGCAAGTGTCTTCAGATTACAAGAAGACGCCCGTTTTTTTTTTTCGTTGGTAAAGTAAGGCATTAGATCTAGAAATGTAGGTACATAATTAGTTAAAAACCTCTTCTTTTATGTATAAGGTTGAAAACTGACATGACATTAAATTGTACTACAATACTTACATCTCAGAGATAATACAGGTACAGGACGAGGTTATTGCACTTTTACATATACTATAATGTGTAAAATCACAGTCAGTTTCATTCAACCTGTATTCTGTATGCAGTGTAGTACGTAAGAAAACATAATCTTATCAAACCGGAAGTTTGAAAAACGATAATCTATACAAAATAAATATAGGGCTTTCTTCCTTCATCTAGACCCGACCATGCGTTTTTTTCTTATCTAATACGTCATTTTGTGAAAATTCTTGACCGAGTGTTTTAGCTTTTATCAAACAAGTATTGCAATCAAAGTATGGAAAGAATAAGCAAGATAGTGGAACAGTTTGAGTAACAACAACATCCTTTCAAACATGTACATCATTTGTTTGTTCTTTGTTCCCTTGTCTGCCGATCCCGTGTTCGTTCTGTCTATATTGGTGGAGTTGTCATTTATTGACGTTTTTTTCACCTTTGACTTCACTCCACTGTGAAACTTTGCTCTACATTATGTTCTTCTACAAAATACCATAGTTCACTCCTGTTCAAAATATCAAATGTCTCTTCTAGGTCAATAAAACAGAGATGTAAGTCAATGTTTCTTTCAAGGAATTTTTCTATTATTTGTCTATACAAGATAAACTTTATTAGTCCTTTTGGGGAAATTGTTTTAGTAGGAATTTCTAACATTTCACAAACACATGATCATTTCTTAAATAATGTGAAACAAATTACATAGATTGTTAATAACCATGATGATGATATATTATGACAAATCTTATACAAACAATAAAAAAACAACTCTCTCTCTCTCTCTCTCTCTCTCTCTCTCTCTCTCTCTCTCTCTCTCTCTCTCTCTCTCTCTCTCTCTCTCTCTCTCTCTCTCTCTCTCTCTCTCTCTCTCTCTCTCTCTCTCTCTCTCTCTCTCTCTCTCTCTCTCTCTCTCTCTCTCTCTCCCTCTCTCTCTCCCTCTGTACACTTCTTCCTGGTCTGCATCCGCTCGGATGTTCTTCAATCTGATCTTCTACTCTTTTCCTCAGTCTCTTTTGGGGAAATTGTTTTAGTAGCAATTTCATAACATTTCACAAACACATGATCATTTCTTAAATAATGTGAAACAAATTACATAGAATAATAATTACCATGATGATGATATATTATTACAAATCTTATACAACCAATAAAACAACTCTCTCTCTCTCTCTCTCTCTCTCTCTCTCTCTCTCTCTCTCTCTCTCTCTCTCTCTCTCTCTCTCTCTCTCTCTCTCTCTCTCTCTCCCCTCTCTCCTCTCTCTTGCCCCCCTCTCTCTCCTCTCTCTTGTACACTTCTTCCTGGTCTGCATCCGCCCTGATGTTCTTCAATCTGATCTTCTACTCTTTTCCTCAATCTCATTTCTAGTATACTGGTATATAATTTTGCTGGTACGCTTAGTAGTGATATCCCCATATAGTTTGAGCATCATTTCTGCTTCGTATCAATATCTGTGGTCGGCACCTATCGCCATGCTATAAAAAGAGAGTAAACTACCAACCATGTAAGTACGCTTCTTCATACTTAACATATGTATGGTGTCAGTTGTATGAAGGGATATAACTTTGAAATATAAATCCCGATCGGTTTCAGTTTCGCTGAAGTGCACTCATTGTCTCTGGAACATTTCCGTAATTCTCTAAGACTGAACTGACTGATCATTGAAAAAGGTACATTTGAAACGAAGGACTTACAATACTTCACTTCTTGTTTCATCCTAGCATAGATCTATACATAACAGAAGACTAAGCTTGAATAAAATGTGAATCTTAGCTAGGTTTCTAAGTCTAGTCTAGTCTAGATCAGATGATGATCTAATTCTAGATTATAGCTCAGGATCTAGTCTTGAGATACACTGAGTGAGAGAGTACATAGTGAGGGGAGAACCTAAAATCTAGAGACACAGAATACTGATGCTAGCAAATAGTAAATGTATCACTATTACAGCATAATCGCACTTTAGCACCGCCAGGCAGTATCGAACTTGAAAATAGTTAAATGATACTGTTCGCAGTGTTTCCTGACTCACTGAAAAACACAATGATCACGTTCTCACTCTCTCTCTCTCGCCGACTCAGGCCAACTGACCGCGATGTAGGCTAGCCTACTGTGATACTGGTTTCCTCTCCTCTCACTTCTCACTGATCACAAGCCTCCGTGGCCAAGTCTGAAAAAAGAAATATTGACATGACCGTTGGACACTTGGCGGTGCTATCTCTCATCAATCTCGCCACTCCACGAGGCCTACACTACATACATCTCTGTTCTGTGTTCCCATCTCCTCTAGGCCTAACTCCGAGAATGAGACTTGAAAGATTCAATTCAATTCCATCAACTTTATTGATCCTTTAAAAAAGGAAATTATACTTGTGTGTTATACAATTTCCATTTGAAAAATTAAAGAATGCATCAGTGCATTTAAATTAAAAACAAGTTTAACTTAGTTAATAATTAAATGTTTAGATTTTAGGAGAAGTATACAAAAATTCAAAGGTGGGTAAATAAATAGTGCGGGGAAACAATCTAAAAAAATATTTTTTAGAAGAATAATTATATAGAGACAAATCAGTTTAGCTTCATACACATTATCATAAATCATTCATTCACCGTCCATCAATTTACATTTCTTAAACATTGTTAGGAAAATGCCATTGTGCTTTCAAAGTAACTTATTGTCAAACTTTCGTATGACACTTGGAAGAAAAGATCTAAAATATCTCTCAGTGCAGAATTTTAAATACTTTTATAAGTCAACCGCTTCTACTACTTGTTTTGGGGAGAAAAGAGGGTGGGTGTTGTCTTTAAGTATACTCCTGAGTTTGATCTTGCATTACAATTTTCTTATTAGATTTCCATGGCTTATCCTGAGAAGGGAGTGGGGGAGGGTGTTCTGCATTAAAAGAAACAGTGTTCCTATGTCGATATTTGAATATATTTATACTCCTTGTGTCTGCTTTCTTCAAAATAGCTGATCAACGCAATTCTTGTTTCCTGATGCAGGGGAATAATAATAATATTATTATTTTACCTGATTACTGCTTCTGTTTCTCAGTTTTATCCTTTTCTTGAGAAAAGTGTGGGGGTTTCAGGGGGCTTGCCCCCCTGTATGAAAACAAACAAAACAAACAACAAAAAGCCCCGCTCTTGTGTTTCCAAGTTGTCTTCCCAAGTCAGTCGTCGCCCTACTATTACTCTCGCTTTAGCACCACCGCCTTGTATTTCCTACCATTGCACCTATGGTCAGCGGTGCTAAAGTAGGAGTAATAATAGGGCGAGGACTGGAGAACATACATGTGGGAGTAATACTAGGAAGACGACTTGAAGCCCCGCTTGCCTGGCCCAAGTCGTCACCCTATTATTACTCCCACTTTAGCACCACTGCAGTGTATTTTTCGCTTCATTTACTATTGTCAACGGTGCTAAAGTAGGAGTAATAATAGGGTGATGACTCTGTCGATCGAGGAGCATGAGAGAGGGATATCAGGACCATGCCCAGTATCGAGCATAAACTGGATTTGTAATCGTTTTCGAGGTGAAATCTTGCGATGCTAAAAGTGCGATTATCTCATTATTACTACTAGATCTATAATTGTGTATGTAGTATTGTAGTTGTCGACTACCATCAATCATCAGTACTCCTTAAGAATTCATGTCCCGTTGATAAGGAAGAAGAATACCACCACCAATTTCAATGGAAAAAAAGTAGTTTTTAGACACGATGGTCCATCTAGAGAAATACCGAATCGAGCCTAGAGCCTCCACACAGCGGCCATCTTCTTTCTTTCTCACTGGTTTCACTGTCAGCAACATAAATTACGAATATTTTCCTGCTTAAACTCTACGGGACTGTCTAGCAACAGGAAATACCTAGCAATAAAGCTAGATAGTCCTAATGCTACAGTCTCAGTCCGATTTACGAAAGTCTCGGTCCGGCCCCTTGTCATTGTCACATTTGAACTGCTCGTGTTCATCAATCAGTGTTCAGTCTCATCCATTGTCGCTATAGTGTCATTTGATCTTAGATTGACCCACATTGAAGGAAGCTCCTCCACTTGTTTATTTTACTTTTATCTCACCCATTCAAAATTATGTCCCTTGGGTGGTACCCTGACTATGGAAATCCTCCGATTATCTTGTATTCACAAAAACAGTTGGTGTGTCATTTTCTTCTTTCTTCAGCAGGTTTTTAAATCAATTAGTGAAAAAAATGATAAAGCAATAGTGAAAAATAAAATACAACAGTCTTACTAGATCTAGATCTATGTCCCAAATCTTGGTCTGCCATTGTACAGTTGTAAAGGGAAAGTCTGTTGGAAATTCTTCCACTTTGTTGCTGTCAGTCCATTCTCCTCCACCTCCATCCTCATCAATCCAGTAAAAGTTAGAGTCCTTTTAGTTTAGGTCTAGATGTAGTCATTTCACTACCTTTTCCTCTGTTTTTCCCCTCTACTAGGGCTGGGATGGGATTCTGTCCTTATGTGATGGCCCTGTAACTTCCAAATTATACCCATGATGAAGGTCTTCGTCTATCGTCTCATCAAGGTTCTTTGCATTTAGATGCAGCATAAACTCAGCATATTCATCACTTTCTGACTCAATATCAGAGCCCTCATCAGTTACTAAATTTATCATCAGGTTTTGTCTATTTACTTGACGCCAAAAGAAGTTGGGATAGATCACAGAAAAAAATTAATAGAAGATGCTTCTGATCGTAAATGGCTGACGTATCGCATAATAGTCACAGAACTTTAATTGTTATAGTCATCAGAGGACAAAAACTGAGCACTTCTTTCCTGCAAGGGGTGCGGGAGTAGCACTGACACTATAAGCAGGCTTCCTGCAACTGTTGTGGAAATAGCTCTCAGAGAGTTAAAGTTTGACATCAATGCTCCCTCAGTCTTGATGAAATATAAGTGTAGACTTTAAAATTTAGAACATTTAAAAAGTTCAACATGGTAATTTTCAAAATGAAAAAGAATAATAATTTGGGATAATCCCATTGTTTTCGCACTGAATACGATTTCAAATCTCAGTTTATACTTGTCACGAGGGATTGAGCCATTCAGGTGTGTTCCCAAATCCTCTTCCTGTATATTTACTCCCAGATTAGCCTCGCAGACCATAGACACAGTAGTGGAAAATAGACTTTAGTAGTCCAAAGCCGGGAGTAATAATGTGTTATAAAAGGGGGCAAGATATGATTTTAATCCATGAAGCATTGATGATTATAACAGGAAACCATACATGCGACAGTTTCTCAATTTTCAATCAATTTCATTCACAACAAGAAAGAATATTCAAATT
The DNA here is from genome assembly GCA_037039925.1 of Doris montereyensis. Taxonomy (NCBI): domain Eukaryota; kingdom Metazoa; phylum Mollusca; class Gastropoda; order Nudibranchia; family Dorididae; genus Doris; species Doris montereyensis. The sequence goes on from JAXRKP010000086.1 coordinate 343,528, forward strand.
GAACATCTTTTTAATACAAATTATTTAAATCTATAGGTTTTTAAAGGAGAATTTTAATATTCTTCTTTGTCACTTTCTGTTTCGCATAATTTATGTCATTGAATGTTAATTTAAAAACAGAAATTTAAATAGATTATATATATATGGTCCACTTTTTTGTATCCAGAAGATAAATTATTCAACCTTTTCATCATTACAGTTTTAAAACCAGATCAAACCCATCTCTTAATTCTTTCAAAATAAGTTTAAAAACTGACTTATTCACTGTTGCATTTTAAAACTTTGAATATATAATATATTTATGATGTTTTGTACACACATGAATTGCTTTTTGGATGTGATGTATGTTTAGAAAGATTTAATCGTATAATTTAAATGTTGTCGCAATGCATGTTTTGTAATCCATTTATTTTGTAAAACGCATCTGAACACCTTTGGTGGTAGTTAACGCTATATAAATACTTATTATTATTAATATTACAGTAGTCACTAGATAAAAGCACACTCTGCATAAACAGACGCCTACATCTGCTGACCAAATTTTTGCTATATAATAAAAGTGTTCTCATAAACACACTTTTTCCTGCACCCAAAGGGCATGCTGTTATCCAGCGACTACTGTAGTATTATTATTAGACTATCTCACCATTACAATAAATTATCTTTGACAGGTTGTATCAAAGGAGAATGTCCTGAAGCATCACAGTGCATCAAACTGGCCTCTATGTTGAGTAATCGATATCTTTCATCCAAAGATGCTTTTTTTTTGGAAGATGTGCTCGCTGACATCAATGAATTTCAAGATAAAAAGGATACGTACAGGTTTGTTTTATATGAATGTAATGTGTTTTTTTGCTTTCTTTTATCTCAATTTTTCTCTTCCATTTATTGCTTTATGTTTTCAAATTATGCAACTGAAAAATGCGTAATACATCAAATGGCATTTACATGATTAAATCCAACACAAAAAAATCACACAGAACAAAGGCAGATTCACGTCCATCGCGTTTCTCAGTGGCAATTTTACCTTGTTAATTTTTTTTTTTTTTTCAGAGTCTTAATATTTCCACCACTAAGCAGTTACCAGCGCCTGCTTATACACAAAGCAGTGGAAACAGATTTTCCAGACTTGATAACTTTTTCTATTGGCTTGCAAGACGCAAGACGGATCGTCGTTGCATTCCGTGAGGCTTGCAAAAGGTGAAAATAAGAGAGGGAACATTTACGCCTTTACGACTATTTTTTTTATTGCCTTCTTAACTTATTTCCTAATCATTTTACATGATATCTATCACTGTTAGTCAAGTAAAGAAAGCTTGTATTGATTTTTTCAATCTATTTATAATGGCAGTGTCTTCCATTGCGTTGTTTCCCTTACTGATTGACCGCATATTTCATTGTATAGACATTATATTTTAAACTTTGATATCATGTATAAATCGTGATGAAACTGTTTGTAAATAATCTCTCAGACACATTATTTTCTATTGTTCATTTATTTTTTTTGATTCTTCATAGAGGGGAAAAAGGAAGAGAACTGTTATCAAGGCCACCAGAACCCAATTCAGACAATCAAAAAACGAGTAAATGGAACAACCTTTCTTCTAGTGAGCGAGTTAATAATTGGGTGAAGCAACGTGAAGCTCGACGTCTTAACAGAGAGCTGGACTAAGAGGACTACGGACGATTTAGAGGGCATTGATGACTTTAACTGTGTGAATGAGGAAGTAAACAGTAAATCAGAAACTTGTCTTCAAGTGATGGACAGGTAGTAGATAGCTGTGTATTGAATTGTCGATGATTCACCAGATTTAATACAAAGTTCTAAATTGTTTTGTTTTATTAAAAAAAGCAGCAATTTGTTATCATATCATATATCATATGTAGATTAAGGGCCCAAAGTTAGGTCAAATTACCTTTAAATGCCCTGAAATACATCATGTTGAGTAATCATAGAATAATAAGAATACATTATGAAATATTGTAAGATTCAAATCAGTCGTCAAAAATGTATTTAAAAGTGTGAAGTTTGTCAATCTTAAAAATATTTATAGACTTGAATTATTTGTTTCAATTTTAAAATTATTCCAAGTCCTTACCATTTGAAAACAAGCAATTATTTTTGCCATATTGTGTTAAAGAATGGAAGACCATTTTGAAAAATCTAGAGAAAATTTGAAGAACGTTGGGCATTTTATTTACCTTTATTTTGTCCTTCTGTATCAATGTAAGTGGAATCTAAATTAACATGATAGCAAACAAATATCATCATTCCAAGGAATATGCACCATAGTCACAATTTGTTATCTGCATTTTTTTCTTTATTTTTGTTTTCTTTCTCCTTATTTTTCAATAACTTCAATGTTACCAGAATCTTTTTCGAGAAATGTTCTGTTTCCTAAGTGTTTACATCAGAGCTGTTGTGAGTTTTTGTTCATAAATGTTATTGTAGAAATATGTTCAGGTCTGTTTTCCATCTATTCTTTTCACAAATGTGAAATCACAAAATTGATTTGAATTAGTGTTTAAATGGGTGTAACATTCTCATCATATTCACAGATCAAAAAGCAAAAGAACGCTGCTGTAGGCATTTATATTCCACCATCCTTGCGTCAGAAAAGACAGAAGAAATGGAAGTCGAGAGTGTGAGTCAGTGTGTCCCAGAAAGAGAGTCGTCATCTGAGACTGCGATTGGCAAATGTGATGACAATTCTGATGTGACAAGTCCAATTAAAAGGAAAAATGAGACTGAGGTTATGCAGGGGAAAAAGACATTTCAACTCCTGATCAGAAAACTCGGAAGGGACTAGGAAGAGGAAGAGGAAGAAGGAAACCTGAAATGGAGGTGTATATTCCCAGAGCTTTGCGTGAAGCCAAACAGGATCGAAAATCAAAAGTGCATGTAGATAAACCTGACAAGAGCATACAGGAGAAGAAAGGAGCCTCAAATGAAAAGAATGAAGAGAGATTTTCACCGAAAGATAAAGTCAGTGATAGTAGTATTAGCACTGAAACAGGAGATAATCTTCATGAAATTCAAAAACAGTGTGAGCCGTTAAGTTGTGTTAGTTTTCCTCAAGCAGAATTGGTCGATGTGAATCCTCTGTAAATCTCCCAAACTGCTCATGTTCTGATGATTTTTATGAGGATGTGCAGCAATCATCCGTCTCCTCAGAGATGGATGTGTTAAAACCTCTTGTTATAGATCCCGTAGGGACTAACGTCTCAAACGAGGGTGGTTCCAACGTTGATCCGTTAACATTCGAGTTTACGATCCAGCTGTCATCGCTTTTATGCCATCTCCCAAAGCAACGGAAAGTGGTGATTTTAGTTTTTCCAGCAAAGAAGGGGTGGCATCCACAAAACAGAACTATGAATCATGCAGGGCAGATGTTGGTGCTAACACAGCTGGCCCAATACAAGGTTCCACGCCAATGTCTTATACCCAAGGAGATGAAATGACCTACGACAGTAGTAATAATTCTTCTCTACATGAAAAAAAAATGAGGGGGACAAGCACGCAAAACCTTTGATGATGATTCTGCCTCAAATTCAAGTACTGGGTTAGATTGCCATAAAAGAAGAATGCAATGCCCAGTCCGTTCACTGTGGTCAGACATACAAAGAAGATGATCAAAGCAAGAAGAAAGATGAAACAAGTAAATCCATGAACGACTTACCAGACGTGAAAAGCGCTAAGTCTAAAAATGATGTCAAGGATGATCAAAGTGACAATGGAGATGAGGAAGACTCGTGGGATGCTTTATTTGACGATAATGGAGATTGTCTTGATGATTCCCTGGTGGAAGAGGTATGCCATGTGTGTTTTTTAATTAAATATATTAGGATAGGTGTTTTTTTGTTTATAAATATGTGCGCAGCTCTACGTTCTCCATGTACCATGTTCATGTTTTATTAATCAGCTCTGTGTTTCATCTTGCCATGTCTACAAAGGTTATTTTCAGATTTTAGGTAGCCCTCTGTTTTCATGTGCACAACTGTGGATTGGCTGTGTGTAAAGTTACAATGGTTAAATTTAGACATTGCCCTGGTGGAAGCTCATAAATTCGATTTTGGGCGAAAATCTTTTGTTTTTGTTTTTTGCATAAAGCTGTTTATCACCTCATTATGATAAAAAGATATTTGATATGCTTAATGTACATACTCTACTATTTTGAAGTCAAGAATGAATTGAAACTTTATTTACTCCTTTTCTTATTTTAATTTATGTTTTTTCACTACTTTAAGCTTACAGAGCACGTTGGAAAAGTGGAGATTGATAAACCAAAAATTAACTATTTGAATTACACGCCCAAAGAGCCTGACTTAGACATGCGAGGTATGTTATGTTTTGCTACTTCCTGTTTAGATATAGATGGACAAAGACAAAGCTATAGATACATCTACTGAGTAATGAATTTTTCAAAATGTGTACACCCTGCTTTACAATTGTTTTGTACCTTACAGAGAACACTGTACTACTAGCAATCATACATAGTTTAGGGCAAACATCCCTTGTGACTGTGATGCCGTTATTATCATTGCAGAAACATCCAATCACTGGGTTTAGGTGTTTTTGCAACACAATTTTGCTTAGAACATAAATTTCATTCGATTGCACATGCAATTTAAATTCTTTCCATATTTAAATAATTTGGTGACCTTGCCCTTTTTGTCTAAATATAGAGTAATTGGAAAAGTCTGATAGATGAACTGTATAATAATCTATTTCCTATAAGAAATTTTGTTGGAGTAATTTTCATATCCATGCTGGTTAGAGAAATCTTCTTGAATTATCATTTCTATTTCTTTCAGCTTTCAGTCACATAGTGGAAATTTCTGACTTTCCTCCCGACCTCGCCACTCATGATCTCATTACTGCCTTTAGAGATTTTTCGTAAGTAATTACAGTGGTGGTGATTGAATGGCACATGAGTTTTAGTATTACTGTGTGATTTTCAACTTATTTTCACACAAGTGCTCAGAGGAATTCATCAATGATCACATCAATTGAATCTTTATGTTTTTTGGAGCTGGAGGCAGAAGTAATTTTCTTTTCAAATGGGGAAATAAATTTGAGATGATGCAGATATGTGTTCTTTGAAACAGCTCCACATTTAACTTTTTCTTCTTCATGCATTTAAAGGGATGTTCAGGTTCTCAAGCTCTTATTTTTCCAGTTGACTCTTTTCAGTTAATTTATGCATACAAGTATTTATGAGTTAAGGTGTTGAAACATGACCTTCATGGAATTTTTAATGGCTGCTATATTTTTTGTAAATCGCTCCCAGGAAAAAACCGGAAGGTGAAAGCACTCCTAACTTTACACGCAAATTTTTTAAGTAAATGACTACAAGGTTGCAGGTCATCATTTAGACTTTTACTTTAATTCATATTGTTCTGAATTTTTCATTTGACATTGAAAAAAATTCTCTAGAGTTTTTCAAGTAAAACCCATCCCACCATCCAGGTAGGTGGATCAACACCTAGTCCCATTGGAAACGGATGAAGGTACTGTGAGCAGCCCATCTCTTTAAACAAAATTAACAACACTTACTAGTACAAAAATTCACTTTAAAATCACAATTCATTTTCTTTTTCTTTTTTTTTCTTTCTTTTTTGTTTTGCCAATAGCTTGGAGATGTTATTGCCTTAAGATGCTTTCTGTATTACATGAGAAAGAAGATATTCTTTTTTTATCATTCAATTATGACAGCTCTCGGGGCTTCTGACATCAAGTGGGTGGATGATACTCATGCCTTGGGAGTTTTTTCCAGCACTGTTGCAGGTCAGTAACCCAAAGCCTTTGTGTAATATCATCTTATCATGTACTGACTCATTTAATTCCGACTTTCAGCCTTTTCAAACCTGAACTTCTTATTCTAGACTCAGGTTCATTAAAATGTATACCCTCATTTGTTTGTAAAACATTTCCTCACACATGAATATATGGCAGATATAGTGCGGTTATATTTTCTTTCTTTTTTTATCAGTTTCCATTCTATCTTTCAGTATATGGGTTCAGTTGCCCGATTTGATCTTTCTCCGGGATGCCCTGTCCTGGCATTTTCTGTTTCCTTCTAAAAATGTTAAATTTCTATTCTTCAATTCCTCTTATATTTTCTTCCCACTTTCTCCGAGGTCTGCCTTTTGGTCTTTTACCTTGGGCTTTAGCACTGTATACTGATTTAGCTATTCTATTATCATTCATTCTGTTTACATGCCCAAACCATCTCAATGGATTTATTTCTGTTTTAGTTTTTATGCCATCTGCCTTGGTTTGATCTCTTATTGTTGTGTTTCTGATTTTGTCTCTTTTAGTTTTCCCTACTACTCTTCTTAGATATTTCATTTCAGCTGCCTGTACTCTACTGTATTCTCTACTGTCTGAGGTCCATGTTTCACTGCCATAGAGGAGAGTAGGACAATAAACTGTATTGTATACTGCCATTTTGGTTTTTGTTGACAATTCTTGTTTACCTACAAATGCCTTTCCCAGGTGGTTATATATTGCACTTGCCTTTTGGATTCTCTGGCTGACTTCTTCTCTTAGTTTTCCCTCAGAGTTAATCATTACTCTTAGGTAATTGTAGCTGTGAACTTGTTCTTGATTTTGTGTTTTAGCTTCCCTTGTTTTGGTTTTTTTTGCATTTACTCTCATTCCCCTTTTATTTTGTTCATTGTTCATAATGTTGATATTCGACTAAGGTTACTTTCTGATTTTCCAAACAGAACTAAATCATCGGCAAATGAAAGCATTGATATATTTACTGGTTTGAGCTTCCACATATCTACATTCATTTTCTTCATTTTTGAGGATGCCTTTGCGACTGAATCCATAAATGTGATAAACAAAAGAGGACTTAGGATACAACCCTGTCTTACCCCTATATCTACATCAAATTCTGCAGATATGTTTCCAGCTACTCTCACTGCACATGTTGGTTTATTGTAAAAAAATGTAATGGCTTCTATTAAATTTTGCTCTACATTGTGTTCTTTTAAGGAATGCCATAGTTCGTCCCTCCTCACAGTGTCAAATGCCTTTTCTAAGTCAATAAAACACAGGTGCTAGTCAATGCTTCTCTCAAGGAATTTTTGTATTATTTGTCTAATTGTAAATATGTGATCTTGTACACTTCTTCCTGGTCTAAATCCACTCTGATGTTCTTCAATCTGATCTTCTACTCTTTTCCTTAGTCTCATTTCCAGTATCCTGGCATACACTTTTCCTGGTACACTAAGTAGTGATATCCCTTTATAGTTTGAGCATTCCATAGTTGATCCTTTCTTATGTATTGGTACTACCGTTCCCTTTTTCCAGTCGTCTGACACCTGTTTGGACTTCCATGCTTGTTGACATATTGCATGTAGTAGTTTGTCTGCCTCTCTCCCTTACTTTTTAATCATTTCTGGATAAACTTGATCTGCTCCTGGGACTTTTCATAATTTCACTTTTCTTATAGCTGTTTAGATTTCTTCCATTGATATATCTACATCTTCAGCTGTCTTCTCTGGATTACTTGTTACTCTTACTAATTGATCTTTACTCCTTGTTTCATATGTTCTGGAGGGATTATGTAATTGTTGAAAATACTTTCTCCACGTTTCCATGATTTGGCTGTCTTTTTCCATTATTTCTCCTTTGGCATTCTTAATTTGTCGTATTGGGCATGTTTTGGTCTTTCTCATGCTCTTCATTGCCCCCCAGAACAGCTTTTGATTTCCTTGATAGCTTTCTTGAAGTCTTTGTCCAAACTCTTCCCATTGTTCCTGTTTTGCTTTCCTAACTTCCTCTTTGGCGATAGTTCTTTTATTCACGTAATCTATCCTATCCTTTGGTCTCTTTGTTTGCAAGTATTTCTTTGAGGCATCCTTCTTTTCTTTGATCTTAGTTTTGACATTCTCATTCCACCATGTTCTTTTCCTATCTCCTTTAATTTGTTTCCTACCACAGACCTCTTCAGTACAACTGAGGAGTGTTTCTTATACATTTGCCACTTTACTTCTATTGTGCTATCATTCCGATCCATCTGCCTTTCACTGATAAATCTTTTTATCCTAGATTGGTATACCTGTTTTACTATTGGTTTATTTAGTTCCTGTATTTTGAATTTAGTAGCTTTTTTCTTTCCTTTTCTGTTTGTTTTCTTCAGTCAGTAATCTCATTTTGACAATCACTAGGTGATGATCACTAAATATTTCTGCTCCTCTGTTCACTCTTGCATCCAATGTACTGTAAAAAGGGAACTGCTAACTATTATGTAGTTTATCATTAACGTTTCACACCTGTCTTCATTTACTCTTGTATATTTGTGGATATCTTTATGAGGAAAAAAGATGTTGGCTATTTTCATGTTATTCTTTAGGCAAAAATCTATAAGTCTCTCCATTTGGAAAAGTTGTTGTCTCTCCTTCTTTACCTATTACTCCTCCTGATGTTTCTATATTGTTGCCTACTCTAGCGTTTAAATGTCCTAAAACCATTAGTTCCTGTTTGTGTATAAGATTCTCTGCAGCTATTTGTAAATCGTTTTTCGAAGGTATCTTTTCTTCTTTAGTGGCGTCTTCGTTTGGTGCATAAGCTATTAATAATTTAATTTCTCGTCCTTTTGGTTTAATGTTTACCTCTAATAGCCGTGGGCTTAGATATTTCCAACTTTCTAGTAGCTTTTCATGCCTTTTATGCTCTAGGAGACCTACTCCTGCTCTAGCTCTTTGACATCTACTCCTGAGAAGATTAAAATATGATTTGGTCCTATATTTTCTATTCCTTGTCCTTTTTCTTTGTTTCTGTAATAGCCAAAATGTCTACTTTGAATTTTTTCATTTCTTCATCTAATTCTAACTCTTTTCCATTTATTGACCTAACATTCCATGTTACAAAAATCACAGTCCGTGTTCGTTTTCATTTTCATCGTTGAAAGGTCAAGCCGGATATATTATATTTAGTTCTCTGCATCAGTTGGGTTTTGGATAAGCAGGGGATTAGCCCACTGTACCCTAGGTAGATGGTGGGGCTGCCACCTTGAGGCCCCCTACCAGGCCTTGTTATTTTCTGTCAGGGTTAACTCCCTTAGCCTTTGGTCATTCAAGACCAGCCTGCAAGTCAGCAGGTTGTTATTTTCAGTCAGGGTTAACTCCCTTAGCCTTTGGTCAGTCAAGACTGACTTGCAAGGCAGCAGGTTGTTTTCTGTCAGGGTTATTTCCCTTAGCCTTTGGTCAGCCAAGACCGACCTGCAAGGCAGCAGGAGACTCGTGGAGGCGGGATCATCTACTCCCCGTACAGGTGCTCACCTGTCCACTGCCCGGGTTATATTTACTAAGAGTACCAATTATAGTGAATGGATGCGGGGATTGGGTGTTGGTGATCAAGTGATAAAGATAAAGCTGGATTTATAGGCTGTATTCCCGCACAAGTGCAGGCTCACCAACTGTACATCATGTATCCCCAATCATTTATCCCCAATTAGGGTATTTCAATCAAAGCCCTTGGGAGCATACAATACAGCGGCCTGTTAGGCGCTTTCTACTAACTTTCTGACAAGATCTTTCTCTACCTATAGCTGGGTACTCATTTGCACCTGAGTCAAGTGAAGAAAGCAGAGGAAAATACCTTTCCTAAGAGTGCAACGTTGGGAAAAAACACTTTTGCCAGCCATGGGTTTTGGTACCGGTGCCGTCATGGTTACAAGCTCACAACACTGCATTTTTGTTGCAATGTGATAGACAGATACAACTGATAGACAGACTGAAACAATGAGTTCGTGGGTTTTGAGTTTTAGATTCACGATCTTCCTCACTTAATTTATCCTCGATGAGATTTTTTATTTATGTCCATCCTTGCCAATAGAGTAAGATTTTTATACGCTATGTCAAACATTGGGGCTTAAGATGACGTTATTATTTAAATGTAAGTTACAATTTCCGGCAGCAGCATGAAGCTCTATTGTGAGTTTGAACGCTTGCTTAAGGTAACCATGACAACTGGTGAGTAAATGTTTTAACCTTAAATTTCAATAACACGCTATGATTTCTTTCTACATAAAGCTAATGAAGCCCTGAAAATGAAACATCTGATGTTTAAAGTTCGGTCGATGTCAGAAGCTTCTAAAAAAGGACAGAGCAAAGCAAAACATAGTTCAGGTAAGCAATTTTAATTGGTAATGTAATGTGAAACATACAATTTTGAAATTTCTTTCTTTTCTGTTTGTGATGTATGCTTATAGTTTCTGTAAAGGGGTGAACAGAAGTTTTGATTTTTAGGTTTTCTGTTTTTCTGGTCCTTGTTACGTGATTGTAAATTACGTTTGTCCTCAATATATCTTCCTTCTGTCACAGCCTTTGTCGCCTGACCCACTTTTCTTTACCCTTTCCTGCATCTATTAAACAATTACTTGTAATGCATCCTCCTCTCCCCTACACCCCCCTTCTGTCCTCACACTTTCTTTGTTGTCAGTCGTCAGGTGTGATTCTGCTTCCTCACTGTTCACATATACATCTTAATCTTACTACCGGTACAAATAAAATACTCTACAATATAACCTTGATTCAGTCTTCAATCTTGTTTACTTTGTGGCAGTGTTTACTTGCATCATTAGAAAACCTTCAAATCTGTCTGTGTATCAAACATGTAACAATCCTCATGTCAATTCAACACATGGATTTAGCTGGAAAAAATATCTATGACCATTTTTTACCCCAGAAATTGAGTTTATATGAGATTAGGTAGTTGCAAAATAAGTCAAAAGAGACAAATTACTAATCATCAACGGTAAACTAACCCGCGCAAAAATCTTACATTATATCATAGAGGTGCATTCAGTCTATCCTCTAACACATTTCTCACATCTCAATACGATATTGCCTTGTATACAAAAGCAGCCTCGTTGTTCATGTGGCTTCAAATAGAGGGCTTGTTTCATCATGTATGAAATTGATCTTAATATAGCAGCTCTTCTAGGATTGTTCTAAAACTATTTATTGGTACTCAATCACAGAATTCCTTCAGCCGTACAAAGCCAGACCTGAAACCACATCGATGGCTGCCAGACGGCTTGTGGCCGGTGCCCTGGGTATGACCGCACAAGTGCCGAAAGAAGTCAGAGACCAGGAGAGGAAAAAGCTAAAAGAAGCCAAAGGTAGGTGTTTTCCCCAGATTTTGGTAAAAATACGAATGATATGAATGCGTCTCAGTGAACATGGAATAAAAAGGACGTAATTTCTCAGATGCATGAACTGAAGTCAAACACGTTTATGTGCTGGAAGGTGCTCTGAAGACCATACATGGGAACAATGTGTTAAGAATTCAATTTCATTCATACTTACTTGTTTGCACTGTACATATGGACATTTTTGTATGTATATAATATGGCCTTTAACGTCAATATTGACAATCCTGTAACAGTTGCTATCACTGCTATGCCTGGTTGTTTGCACTGTACATATGGATATTTTTTTGTATATAATATGGCCTTTGTCAATATAAATGAGTTGCTATAACTGTGCCTGGTTGTTTGCACTGTACATATGGACATTTTTGTATGTATATAATATGGCCTTTAAGTCAGTATTGACAATCAGTTGCTATCACTGCTACTGGTTGTTTGCACTGTACATATGGACATTTTTGTATGTATATAATATGGCCTTTAACGTCAATATTGACAATCCTGTAAGAGTTGCTATCACTGCTACCCCTGGTTGTTTGCACTGTACATATGGACATTTTTGTATGTATATAATATGGCCTTTAACGTCAATATTGACAATCCTGTAACACTACAGTTGCTATCACTGCTATGCCTGGGCTAATTTTTATCCTGAGGAAGGTATGGATGCTCAGCCACATTTCATTCACCTCTGATCTTTGCCTCTTCTACTTTTATTAAAAGAAATTAACCGGTCAATAAGTCTGAGGTACAAGAGGTTGTAGGGGTATTTCTAAATAGGCCTTTGGTGGGAATTCAATTTGCCAGGGTGGTACCGTTATGGCCTGCTCTTTTTGTTTTCCAACCACCGAGGGCCCTTTTATATGTGCAAAGGCACATGGGACCTCCTAGATTATTTTATCCTGTCTACCACAGGATAAGGGAGTAGAAGAAATTGGAAAAAACGGATTTCAAATTCAAGCCTGCACAGCCGGGATTTGAACCCACGACCTTGGCTTGGTAGGCCAAATGTATTTTGAAGATGTATATATATATATATATATATATATATATATATATGTGTGTATGTTTGATAGAGTATGTGTTTGTGTGTGTGTGTAGATAATAAAGGTATGTTATGTCTTCTGTGGGCCATTGGCAGGTGCTATTGGTAGGTTCTACTTCTTTTCTTTCACTCTTTCAGGTGTCTTTTCATCTTGCTGTTTCCCTTATATTCACTCTGAGATCACAGCATAATGTGGACAGGGTAAATGTTATGAAACGAGCAAACTTCTGTCTTATGTTTAAAATACTCTTGTTCCATCTTGTTCCAGTATCTTTTACTTCTCTTTTCTTGTTGTCAAAACGCTGATATCAATTTCATCATAGGAGTTTGGTTGAGTATGTTTATATTCACAGTTCCTTTTCAGTAGTGTATTTTGTCTTCCTGACAAAAAGAGAGATGGTAGTGGGGTGGGGTGGGGGGGGGGGGGGTAAGGAGTTAGAAGAACAGAGGAAGATTTACAATGGGCAGAGCCATAAGTTCTTGGAAAAAGACTTGCAAGCGTTTTCATTTCAATAGACTAATGTAAGTATTTGTGTGTGTGTGTGACTATCAGTGCGTATTTCCACTTTATTAAATGCAGTCTTTATTCAATTGCTTGTGTCACTCTATTGATACTTAAATGCATTTTTTGTTTTGCATTTTTTTTCAGTCTTTGCACTGTTTACATGGTTCACAATGATAGAGCTATCAACTATTAGGAAAAATCAGGGACATTTTTTTTTCAGAAATGTTTTGGGAACCCTGTTCATTTTCCTTGATATGTTTATTTTTTCTCGCAGGTTCTATTATTGTATGTAAATTCTTTGAAGAGAAAATAATTCTTTTCCGTCAGATAAAAGACGACGAGACAGACAACAGAAGGTCGACATCTGGGACGGGTCGGTTGGAAAGTGTGCCATGGATGGAAACAGCGATAACAGATAATGATTTTGAACGTTTGCCTGTGACATATCATCCTCATGCTCTTCAAAGCAGACTTTGTTTTTTTCCGAGAAGGTCTTTCATCGAGAAAAACTCTGTAAATAAGATTGTTTTTTGGGCAAGGGAAAAAGGTATCATTGAATGATATTAATGTAATTCAAATTGAAGAAATTTCAAGGTCATAGGAGATTAGCAACAGTGGATTGTATGGGTGAAAACATTGGTACAGAAGTCTAAAGCAGAGATGCTACTTGTTGCCTTATAAGTAAAGGGATCCCTGGCTCTCGATACATTGGAAAACTGTATATTAGAATGTAATAGAGATTTTTTATTTGATTTACCCACATCCACAACTAAGGTGATCGCAGGGTTTTGGTACGATTATTAAGTTTTCCAGGACTGCCCTGTGAACTACCAAGGGATCTTTAAAGTGCACAGTGTTGTTATTTGCACACGAGACCACCTTTTTATTGTCCGTTGCCGATGGGATCCACCTACCTGGACCAGGGGGGTAGATTGTACTCGGAAAACTCAAGAAACTTTTTCAACCATTGGTGGGGCTCGAACCAACTACCAAGGCCAAGACTGTGTCTATGGACTACTGTCCCCCCCCCCCCCACAATAAAAATAAAGTGATCCCTGGCTCTCGATACATTGGAAGGCTTCTGAGAATGTTGAAGAGAAAAGTGATGCTTAGCTGATAAATCTGACTTTCTAGTCACCCTTTGTTAGCTTAATTTTTACTTGTTTGTAAAAGGGAATATGACGTGAAACTTTGAATGTTTCCCAGACAGGTAATAAACTGTTACAGACATTCACAAATGGATGCTTGAGGAGAATCCTCAGGTCAGACAAACAACGATCACAATGAAGAAATATGGCACAGGAGATGGCGATGGATTGGACACACCCCAAGGAAGACTGACAGACAGCAGCATAGCCAGACAGGCACTTTAGTGGAATCCACAAGGAACAAGAAGAGAGGCACGCCATGAGCAACATGGAGAGGGAGTGATGAGAATGACATGAAGAGAAACAAAAACACTTGACGGACCTGAAGAAGCTGGCAAAGAATAAGTGGAAAGTGTTTCTTCATGCTCATATCCTGGCAGGGGTGGAAGGTTTTGATGAGGATGATGTAAAAGAGGAGGTACCGGTGACTCAGTGGTTAAGCTGCTGGATTTGGGATTATGAGGCCATGGGTTTGACGCCCAGCAATGCTGGATCTAAAGTCGTATTCCGAGGGAAAGATACTTGGCATTCAATCACCCTTTTGACTCAGGCACAATTGAGTGCTAGGACGATGTATTCACTTCAGGCTATAGAAAGTATAAACTCTAATGGCATTGCAGGCATTTTACGTACTTATGTTTTTGAAAGATTTGGTTTGAATACTTACATAGTATGGAAAATGAAATACCCCCCTTCCCGTGCCTGGTTGGGAACCCTGACCTAGTGTAAGTTTGAATTCTTCTTAAGTTAAGAAGAATCTCTTTTTGCTTTGTATTTTTTTAAGCATGCTTATGTTTGGCGTATAATTTTGTTTTTAAAGACTATTGTTTTATAAAAAAAATTCCATTTTCCATTTCATTAGATTGCTTTTTAGTATTTCCAAACATAACATATCACATGTTGAATATTCTTTGGTCTTTGAGAACAACGAGTTCATTAAATTAAGATACTTTTCAACGCAATGTTTAATAACTTCTGTATTGTGCTGTGAGAAGGCAATTGTTTGGTGGTGTCTCTAGTGTAATCCAGCTTGCTTTGTTTTTTAATCTCCGTTCTCCAGTGGGAATGGGAACTGTACATTTTTACTTAAACTCTAAATACTCCAATCAAGAGGCATCAGAAGCTCAGTCGGTAGAGCGTCTGACTGCCCCACAGGAGGCCCAGTTTTGAGTCCAATCTGGGCCAAATTTTCTTGCCCTCCTGTTGCCCCAACAGTGAAATGGGTAGCTATGCCTATTCAGGCCTGGTGAAAGTAAAGATGGCATGTAAAGCAATGACAAACTAAACTGCATTATGCCGTATACCTAGAAAAATCAGGACTCTACTCCTGATTACCCTACACTTAACTCTGAGTATTGAACTAATCAAATGATGTGTGGGATTAGATGTAGTACAATAGTGTCGGAGTGAAATGTTTTTCATGTTTAACTTTAACTATCTTGAGATGAATGGCATATTTGAAGATGACAAGTACGTTTCAATTTTCATATATCGTCGGTGAAATTATCTGAACAAGCAAGTCTGCATTTCTTCATTTTTCAGGGGAAGTAAACAACGTAATGAATCATCACATAAGGCTGCAAACATTATGTTATACTTTTGGATCATAATTTGATAACTACTTCAATCTTTAGAATGTAGTGAATGGACAAAATGCACTTATACGGTTAGAGCAGTTTTTTGAAAGGTCTAATCCAGTAAGTCAGCCCCTTGACTTACAAGGCTAAAGTTTAAAGACGTGGGGAAAAAACACAAATTTTCATGTAGACCATGTGAGTAAAAAGAGAGTTTCTATTGGTTCAAGGCCTCCGCCTCCAGTATTTATAAAGACACGAGAGAAGCATACCATTGATCATTTAAAGGACAAATTTCATGTCCTATGTATCATAGACTTATGCGTTTAGACAATTTCACCCAGGATTTAAAGGTTTTATATTTGTACTTCTACAAAGATTGTTTAATTGCAAATTAAAAGTGTTTATATTTGTGTGTAAGACAAGTTGTGTCCATTGTCATGTGAGGGATGCATTTCATTACCAAATTATGTAATATGTGTGTACAGTATGATCCAGTCTGGCGCATGTCAATGTCACCCAATATGAAGTGTTGTTTTATGAATCATACACACGTACATTGTGTAATTATAATGTAAAGCTTCTCAATGTAGTGAAGTGCAGAGTAAGTTTGTTGACAGTAAAGTTTTGTGAAATTTAAGATACTCTCTTTGTCACTGTTGGTGTCTTAACATAGTGTGTATGGTTTACGTGTGTATGGTATTATGTAGGATGAAGACAGGATGTGTACATGTATTTGAAAGAACTTAATTCATTTATTATTGAACTTTAAAGCTATTATAAAATATAGATCAGACTTAAGCTAAACAAAGTTGTGAACATTTATAATACAGCTTTTATTGAGTATCAATACATCAGAATTGGTTTCGCTATCAGTGATCAGCAGTAAGTTTTAAAACATTTCAATGGACAGTTGATTGAGCTGAAAGAATTTAAAGCTGTGTAGGTGCATCGCCTTGGTAGAAAACATTATATATACAAAGCTGATTTTCTCTAACTTTGAACGCTATAAATTCAGGAACCACTGTACCCACGACCACCAATTTTTGCCTGTAAGGTTTCAAATAACCTGCTGTAGGTTTTTAGTAAATGAACTATTGGATCAAATCAGTATTTGAATTGATTAGAAAAAGATTGTTTTCTTGCGATTGAGGTAACTTTTTAATGTCACTAGACTCAATGTCTTGATTTTTGATCATTACAATAAAAAACCTGTTTAACCTCAGTATTGAGTACAGATTCAATCTAAGAATCGTACTTGATATCACCCGTGCCGATACAGTGGTGACTGAGTTTATCACAGTCAAAGTTTGAGAGACCCAGCATTATAATAAAGAGAAAGAATAATCCACCATTGTGTACGAGCATGCTTGTAACATATCAAGTGCTCTACGGCCCTTTCATAGAAATGTAGCAGTTGATGTGACAGTAATGGTCAACACTATGAAGTGTCATCGTTAGTAGATGATCAGTAGATAGAGCTTGTCTAACTCATACTAACTGGCGATCGTGTGAGGTCCTGGGATCGAATCCTTGTAAGGTTTTATTCTTTGGAAAAATACTTAATACACCCCCCCCCCCATCGCTTCACTCAACTCAGGTGCAAATGGGTACCAGTATCAACTGGGGAATAAAACCTGCAACAGACTAGTGTCCTCTCTTCGCCATAAATAAAAACCAGCTCTGTGGGTCGTAACAGCTTTGTAGGAAATTTGCTTTTTACACAGTCACACGAGAGTCAAGTCGTGGCAAATGCCATGCGTGAGAATTGAGAGACACACAATGAGTTATGGTCAATCTAAAAGTAAAGTCACAAACTAAGCCTAGTTAATAGTTACATGTATTACTACATAGGCAGACTGTAGGAGTATAAGCGAGACGAGTACATGTGCAAAGTTATACATAGGAGGCCACTAATCTTTTATCAAGGGTAATTCAAATCTAGCCGAATTGGGAAGCTTAAAGGGTTGTAATCTTTTCATCAAATTGTCACAATTAGGCTGATTAAGATTTGCTTACAACGAGATCCTGATAAGATCTGACTTTCAAATCTGACCACCACTGAAATTGCCCCTCAAACCAGACTGCCACTCAAATCTGACCACCACTGAAACCTGATTAATCTGACTGTAATCAAATTGATTATTCAAATCTGAAATTCAAATCTTATGATTCAAATCTGACTGATCAAATCTGACTGGCAAATCAGACTGCCATTCAAATCAGACTGACTCAAATGACTGCCATTCAAATCAGAACTCAAATCAGACTGCCATTCAAATCAGACTGCCACTCAAATCAGACTGCCACTGACTACCACTCAAAAACAAATCAGACTGCCACTCAAATCTGACTGCCACTCAAATCAGAAACCTGACTGCCACTCAAATCTGCCACTCAAATCAGACTCACTCAAATCTGACTGTAATTCAAATCTGACTGTAATTCAAATCTGACTGCCACTCAAATCTGCTGACTTCAAATCTGACTGTAATTCAAATCTGACTGCCACTCAAATCAGACTGCCATTCAAATCAGACTGCCACTCAAATCAGACTGCCATTCAAATCAGACTGCCACTCAAATCTGACTGTAATTCAAATCTGACTGCAAATCTGACAAATTCAAATCTGACTGTAATTCAAATCTGACTGTATTTCAAATCTGACTGTAATTCAAATCAGTAATTCAAACTGCCACTCAAATCAGACTGCCAAACTCAAATCAAATCTGACTGTTCCATTCAAATCTGACTCAAATCTGATCACCAAATCAGATCGCCACTCAAATCTGACTGCCACTCAAATCTGACTCAAATCCACTCAAATCTGACTGCCACTCAAATCTGACTGCCACTCAGACTGCTCAAATCTGACTGTAATTCAAATCAAATCAAATCTGACTGCCACTCAAATCAGACTGCCACTCAAATCAGACTGCCACTCAAATCAAATCTGACTGTCACTCAAATCTGATCACCACTCAAATCTGACTGTCACTCAAATCTGATCACCACTCAAATCTGACTGCCACTCAAATCTGACTGTCACTCAAATCTGATTCAAATCTGAATCAAATCTGACTGTCACTCAAATCTGATCACCACTCAAATCTGATCACCACTCAAATCTGATCACCACTCAAAATCACCACCCCAAATCTGACTGTCACTCAAATCTGACAAATGATCACCACTCAAAATGATCACCACTCAAATCTGACTGATCTGCCAAATCTTCAAATCTGACTGCTGTCACCCAAATGATCGACTGCCACTCAAATTCAAATCAGACTGCCACTCAAATTCAAATCAGACTGCCACTCAAATTCAAATGACTGCCACTCAAATTCAAATCAGACTGCCACTCAAATTCAAATCAGACTGCCACTCAAATTCAAATCAGACTGCCACTCAAATTCAAATCAGACTGCCACTCAAATTCAAATCAGACTGCCACTCAAATTCAAATCAGACTGCCACTCAAATTCAAATCAGACTGCCACTCAAATTCAAATCAGACTGCCACTCAAATTCAAATCAGACTGCCACTCAAATTCAAATCAGACTGCCACTCAAATTCAAATCAGACTGCCACTCAAATTCAAATCAGACTGCCACTCAAATTCAAATCAGACTGCCACTCAAATTCAAATCAGACAGCCACTCAAATTCAAATCAGACTGCCATTCAAATCAGCTGAATTCGATCCCTACTATCAGTGCATGTTTTATATGGCGTCGATGACAGAGTGGATATCAGAAGGTTCGGAGTTTGAATCCTAGCAAAGTTGTGTTCTAGGGAAAGACACTCAACACGTATTTTCCCCATGTAACCAGTGCAAGAGGCTACAAGCACTAGCTTGGGAGCAAAAACCTGCGTCAGACTAGCATCTTCCCCATGTAACCAGTGCAAGAGGCAGTACAAGCACTAGCTTGGGAGCAAAAACCTGCGTCAGACTAGCATCTTCCCCACGTAACCAGTGCAAGATGTTACAAGCACTAGCTTGGGAACAAAACCTGCGTCAGACTAGCATCTTGTAAACAAGAGGCTACAAGCACTAGCTTCAGACTTGCAGAGCATCTTCCCACGTAACCAGTGCAAGAGGCTACAAGCACTAGCTTGGGAGCAAAAACCTGCGTCAGACTAGCATCTTCCCCACGTAACCAGTGCAAGAGGCTCAGCGGGAGCAAAAACCTGCGTCAAGCACTTAGCTTGGGAGCTACAAAACTTGCGTCAGACTAGCAGTAGCATCTTCCCCACGTAACCAGTGCAAGAGGCTACAAGCACTAGCTTGGGAGCAAAAACTTGCGTCAGACTAGCGTGTTCTCCATGAGGTGACTATTATCACCTGTTCCGATTCATGCTAGAAACCGGGATGAGCTCTATGGCTCGATGAGCCATAACGGCGTTGAAAGAACTTTACTTTACTAACAGCTGTAACATTGTTGCGAGCTAGGCTATTGGATCTGAGGAATTTGAAAGTTCGTTTCCTCCGTTTCCTCCTAGACAACCTGGATGTCGTGTTTGAGGATTGATTTGCCTTCTTTTCTTTTTGTTATTCAAATCCACTCATCGTCTTCTTTGTACAACTTGGATGATGTCGCTTGTTTTGAAGACGTGTCTGACTCGAATACTTTCGATCTCTACCGACTGTTATTTTGATTCTTCGATACCACCAGTGCATGTCGAGTTCTTGTCCTCGTCATCTGACCACGGCTGGAGATTTTGCAATGCATGCAGGAAGAGTTGGCCAGGCACAAGGGATCGGGCACGCTGGTCAAACCTTTGTTGGTGGGGTCAGTGTGTAAGGTCAGCATGAGTCTGGTCGCGGCCTGGCGCTCGGCATCTCTTTCCTCTGCTGTTTGGCGTCTGTGGGTTGAAAACACAAGGGAAAGAACTATGTCATATTTTACTTGCGTACTTTTGAATATTAAAAATTATACGATAACGATTACAATACATTGGGGACGATGAGGTAAAAAAAAAGAAGAAAGGAACGTAAAGATGAAGATGATATGATTATGAGGACGATGGGCCTGAAGATGATATGATTATGAGGACGATGGACATGAAGATTATATGATTATGAGAACGATGGACCTGAAGATGATATGATTATGAGAACGATGGACCTGAAGATGATATGATTATGAGAACGATGAACCTGAAGATGATATGATTATGAGAACGATGGACCTGAAGATGATATGATTATGAGAACGATGGACCTGAAGATGATATGATTATGAGGAGATGATATGATTATTGAGAATGATGGACCTGAAGATGATATGATTATGAGAACGATGGACCTGAAGATGATATGATTATGAGAACGATGGACCTGAAGATGATATGATTATGAGAACGATGGACCTGAAGATGATATGATTATGAGGACGATGGACCTGAAGATGATATGATTATGAGAACCATGGACCTGAAGATGATATGATTATGAGGACGATGGACATGAAGATGATATGACTATGAGAACGATGGACCTGAAGATGATATCATTATGAAAAAGATGGACCTGAGCATGCATTCAAGGCAAACATTCCTTTACCCTCCTCCCAACTCCTAATAGAAGGGGGAGACGGGGGTGGAAAAGACTGTATAAAGCAACCCGAAAAAAAGCAACCCCTCCCACCCCACCCTCTCCCCTTAAGGTAGATCACCAAAAACTCGAAACAACAACAAAACAAATCAAAGGCAAACTCCTTATCCACAAGAAAAAGGCAAAAAGAAACCAAACTTCAAACGGCGCAAATAAACAAAAAGGTAGAAAATCGAGACCTCGATCCATGTTTTTGTTTTTGCTTTGCTTTGTTTTCCTTTAAAGGGAAATAATATTGTTGTTGTACTTTAACTCAATATATATTTTGCCTTTTACACGATTCGATTAAAACTGGCGCCATTCTTCTCCTAGTTGTGCCCACCCATTTGTTTGTATATATACTTAACTGTGCTTTTCGAAGTGATGTCATCTCTACAAGCTAAAAAAAAAATGAGGAGAAAGATCTCCATTTACCCCATGTTTTCTTCTGTCCCTACTCCTACCCCTAACACTAACCCTAACCCTAAACATAATCCTTACCCTAACACTAACCCTAACCCTAAACCTAAACATAACACTAAACCTAAACGTAAACTTAACCCTAAACCTAAACCTAAACATAACCCTAACCCTAAACCTAAACATAAACCTAAACCTAAACCTAACCCTAAACCTAAACATAACCCTAACCCTAAACATAAGCCTTAACCTAAACCTAAACATAACTCTTAACCTAAACCTAAACATAACCCTTAACCTAAACCTAAACCTAAACCTATAACCATAAACCTAAACATAAACCTAAACATAACCCTAACCCTAAACATAACCCTAAACCTAAACCTAAACATCCCTAACCTAAACCCCTAAACCTAAACATAAACCTAACCCTAAACCTAAACATAACCCTAAACCTAAACCTAAACATGACCTAACCCTAAACCTAAACATAACCCTAACCCTAAACCCATAACCCTAAACCTAAACATAATCCTAACCCTAAACCTAAAACATAACCCTAAACCTAAACCTCAAATTAACCCTTACCCTAAACCTAAACATAACCCTAACCCTAAAGCTAAACATAACCATAACCCTAAACCTAAACATAACCCTAACCCTAAACCTAAACATAACCCTAACCCTAAACCTAAACATAACTCTAAACCTAAACCTAAACATAACCCTAAACCTAAACCTAAACATAACCCTAAACCTAAACCTAAACAAAACCCTAAACCTAAACCTAAACATAACCCTAACCCTAAACCTAAACATAACCCTAAACCTAAACCTAAACATAACCTAAACCTAAACCTAAACATAACCCTAAACCTAAACATAAACATAAACCTTAATCTTTACCTAAACATAACCCTAACCCTAAACCTAAACATAAACATAACCCTCAATCTAAACCTAAACCTAAACATAAACCTAACCTAAACCTAAACCTTAACATAACCATAAACATAAACCTAAACATAACCCTAAACCCTACCTAACCTAAACCTAAATATAAACCTAACCTAACCCTAAACCTAAACATAACCCTAAACCTAAACCTAAACATAACCTAACCTAAACTAACTAAATATAAACCTAACCCTAAATAACCCTAAATAAACCTAAACCTAACCCTAAACCTAAACCTAAACATAACCTAAACCTAAACCTAAACATAAACCTAACTTTAAACCTAAACCTAAACCTAAACCTAAACATAACCCTAAACCTAAACCTAAACATAACCCTAAACGTAAACTTAAACCTAAACATAACCCTAATCCTAAACCTAAACATAACCCTAACCCTAAACCTAAACACAACCTAAACCTAAACCTAAACATAACCCTAACCCTAAAATTAAACATAACTCTAACCCTAAACCTAAACAAAAACCTAACCCTAAATCTAAACATAACCCTAACCTGAAACCTAAACATAACCCTAAACCTAAACATAACCCTAACCCTAAACTTACACATAACCCTTACCCTTAACTTAAACATAACCCTAACCCTAAACCTAAACATAACCTAAACCTAAACATAAACATAACCCTAAACCTAAACAAAACCCTAAACCTAAACATAACCCTAACCCTAAACCTAAACATAACCCTAAACCTAAACCTAAACCTAAACCTAAACTAACCTAAACCTAAACATAACCCTAAACCTAACCCTAAACCTAAACTAACCTAAACCTAAACCTAAACCTAAACATAACCATAAACCTAACCTAATCCTAAACCTAAACATAACCGTAAACCTAACCCTAAACCTAAACATAGCCCTAAACTTAAACGTAACCTAAACCTTAACATAACCCTAAACCGAAACCTTAACCTAAACCTAAACCTAAACCTAAACATAACCCTAACCATAAGCCTAAACCTAAACCTAAATAAACTAAACCTAACCTAAACCTAAACTTAACCAAACTAAACATAACCTAAACCTAAACCCTAAACATAACCCTAAAAAACTAAACATAACCTAAACCTAACCCTAACCCTAAACCTAAACCTAAACATAAACCCTAAATTTAAACCTAACCCTAACCTAAACCATAACCCTAACCCTAAACCTAACTAAACCTTAACCCAAACCCTAACTTTAACCATAACCATAACCATAACCTTAACCCTTACTCTAACGCTAACCCTAACCCTAAACCTTACCCTTACCCTTACCCTTACTTTTACACTTACCTTACCTTAACCCTAACCTTAACTCTACCCTAACCTTACCCTTACCCATACCCTGACCCTTAAACTAACCTTAACCCTTACCCTTAACCTTACCCTAACCCTTACTCTTAACCCTAACCCTTAACCATAACCCTTAACCCTTACCTTAACCTTAACCCTTACCCTTACCTGTACGCTAACCCTTACCCTTACCCTTTAACCTTACATCATTGGCGTGCGTCTTCTTAGCACTGGATGACCTTTCATTTTCAAGCAATCGTGGTCTGGTGTCGTCTTCCACTTCCAATGCACATTCAGTACGTACAGACAGACGTACGTAATGTGTTAGTCTTACATGAATAACGTGGACTGACTTGACGATGGCGCTTGTGTCTTTGTTAGGGGACACGGTGATACACATGTTGAAAGGTGTCTGCTTCTCAACCGAAATGACCTGACAGGTTGAAAACTGTTCTTGAGTTTTCTGGGTAACCCCCCCCCCCACCTGGTCCAGGCAGATGGATCGACACCTTGTCCCATCGGAGTCAGACGATAAAAAAAAGGTCTGGTGTGCTGATCACAGCATTATAATGTGTACTAAAAGATTCCATAGCGGTTAATAGGGCAGTCTAGGCAAAATAACAAATCATACCAAAAACTTTCACATCACCTTAATTGTGGATGTGTGTAAAATCAAATCTTGTCTTTTTTTTCTCAAAAGCAAGAAGCAGTATTTTGTTTGTTTATTTTGGTGATACTAAGGGGTGTTTGCTACTAAATTTGCTAGACTAGGTTCTGTACCAAGAGAGCAATGGATGGGGTAAATCACCAAGAGTTATCAAGAAAAAATGTACCCCCCTCTCCCTCCTTCTCTCCGCTCCATCTATTTATACATATCCATCCTTTCTAATTCTTTACACCACCCCTCCCCGCCCCCAATCCCCAACCTCCAATCGATACACTAACAAGGTGTAGCTGACCTAAGTATTACTTCAATTTCGATCAAAAGAAGAGTTTAGTCTAATCTTTGATTTACAAACTCAATTTATGACATAAAGCAAACAATTTTTGACACAAATGCAGTACTTTAAAAAAATATTACTATTTAAATGATTTGTATGATGACTGAAGGTATATTACCCTGCTTGGTTATTGTAGGTTCAATCATTTTTTAAACTCCATGATTGTATTAAGATTTATTGGGCATTAAAGGTCAAATGACCTATCTAGCCTCTAACACGATATGACATGATATGATATATTCGGCCTAGTACTACTTATTAGAAATGCAATTACGAATACGAGCAATGCCGACTGCCCTGAAAGAAATATCCAAACGCAATGCCTTAATGTCAATGCCAGTCCCAAGACGCTTTATACCGCTAGACAAGCAAATGGCGGGGCATTAACAACGCACAGTTGAGTACGCCTTCTAGAAGAATAATGAGATGAAAGTCTCTTAAAATGTTTACAGTTCGTTGTTTGTAATGAAATCTCTTAAAATGTTTACAGTTCGTTGTTTTTGAAGCTGTCCTTAGGGCATAACTGATACACATGGATTGAAATGTTCAGTTCATGAAAAGTGGACACAGCTCAGCCTGTACAATTGGACAGGTTTCAATGGTAGTAACAGCAACACAACAAAGCTTCCTTCTTCCCACTCAAGATACATCTTCCCCCTTCCCCCTCCCCAATAAAAAACCCAACCCAAAACAATTACCTCCCTCCCCCTGTTACCCCCTCCCCAAACCAATCCAACAACAAACAATGACCCCTCCCCTCCGCCCCCCCTTAATAAAAACAAACTCAGCAAATTCAACAAACAAAGAAACAACAAACCCACCTTCCCTGAAACCACAACTACAACAGACTTTATACAATTCTCGTATGGTATCACAAAAAGTGAGCAGATGCTTTCGAAAAATGACAAAAAAAAACCCAAAGCAGCCATAAAAAAGGATCACAGATAAAATAAAAAAAAGCAAATCGCTTTATGAGATCAAGAAAACAAAATAAAAGTAACATCCATGGAGAAGGTATAATTGCCATGATTGGATAAAACAATTGCACTATTTACACTGCCTGTGGTTTTGATGTCCATAGACATAAACTGTGCCACATTAAAGCATGTCATTGTAATGCCAATGCCATAAAGTTTGATATCGTAAATTATACTAATTTATAGATATATACCTTTCTTAATATAACAATAATATTATTTGACGAGATAAACTGAGTGGGAGACCAATTTGTCCAAATGACCAAACATTTTTTTCTTTTCCAATTCAATGGAAGTACTAAAATAGAATTTACTTTCTGCAGGCATTTTTTCTCTTTGCTCTTGTTTGTGTGTTGGCTGTTGGTAGTTTTTATATCTTTTCTTTCACTCTTTCGCCTGTTTTTCATCTTGCTGTTTCTCGTAATTCACTCTGAGGTGTCTGTGTATGGTGAATGTGGCAAATTGCAATGAAAGAATCTTGTTCTTTACATTGATTTTGTACTTGTTCTTGTTTTCGTTCTTGTTCTTATTCTTGTTATTCTTCAAATTCTTCTTCGTGTTCTTGCTCTTGCTTTTTATTTTTGTTCTTGGTCTTCTTGTTCTTGTCTTTGTTCTTGTTATTATTCTTGTTCGTCTTCTTCTTCTTCTTCTCCTCCTACTTGTTTGTCTTTTTTCTTCTTCTCCTTTCAATTTTCTTCTTCTCTTCTCCTTCTTCTTCTTCTTCTTCTTCTTCTTCTTCTTCTTCTTCTTCTTCTTCTTCTTCTTCTTCTTCTTCTTCTTCTTCTTCTTCTTCTTCTTCTTCTTCTTCTTCTTCTTCTTCTTCTTCTTCTTCTTCTTCTTTTCTTCTTCTTCTTCTTCTTCTTCTTCTTCTTCTTCTTCTTCTTCTTCTTCTTCTTCTTCTTCTTCTTCTTCTTCTTCTTCTTCTTCTTCTTCTTCTTCTTCTTCTTTTTCTTTTCTTCTTCTTCTTCTTCTTCTTCTTCTTCTTCTTCTTCTTCTTCTTCTTCTTCTTCTTCTTCTTCTTCTTCTTCTTCTTCTTCTTCTTCTTCTTCTTCTTCTTCTTCTTCTTCTTCTTCTTCTTCTTCTTCTTCTTCTTCTTCTTCTTCTTCTTCTTCTTCTTCTTCTTCTTCTTCTTCTTCTTCTTCTTCTTCTTCTTCTTCTTCTTTTCCTTTTAATTCTTCTCCGTTTTCTTTTTCTTTAAGATGAAGTATTTTTCCTTACACGCTAAACCTTATTTTGACCTATGGTTTGTGTGTGAAAAAAAGATCTCAAATAAAATATCTGAAAACTAGCGAAATGACGTAGATTTCTGTTTATAAAATACATGTACACACCTCCATTTTGTCCTTCTGTTCTGAAACCACGTCTTCACCTGCGCATCTGTCATCTTTAAATTCTTTGCCAGACTTGAACGCTCATTGGAAGCCAAGTATTTTTGCCTGGTGATATTTGAAAAGCAACAAAAAATGTTTTTAAAAAGCACATATTTGGATTGCAGGGCTTGTGACTGTGATAATCGTTGGTGATGTCACCAACAAAAGAATGCAAGTGAAGTCACTCATTACATTTTTTTCATAGGAAAATTATGAACAATGTTTACCGAAAACTCTTGAGGAAACATCAATCCAGTAGAAAGGTAAAACGTAAGAAAAAGGGAGGTAAAAAGTGATGGAAATAGTCCAAAGTAGAAATGTGTTCCATTCAGATAAATACAAAATTTGAAAATAAAAATGTGAAATGCGACAAGCAAAGAAGACAGACATGAAGTCAGAAAGTAAAAAAAAAAGGTTTTAAAAAATGTACACAAAGAGCAGAAAGATGAAATGATACACAAAAGAAAAATTAATTAAGGGAGGAAATTAACACAAAGGAACAAGGATTGCTAATGGCTAAACAAACAAAATAAATCTATATTCTATAATACCTTGTATATTATGATTCAGAGTTGGTTGTTCTTTGTGCATCAAAGCCTCTGTTACCAGGCCAATAAGGGTAATAAGACTAACCACAATTGCTTTGCATGCAATTCTTAAATGATCAAAATATCGTTTTCATTTGAGGAATTAATCTACCAGATGTAACTTTTAATTAATAAAAAAAAATATTGTTTCTCTGTCTTTGAGTATAATTTTCATTCACCTAAGTCACCATTTTGAACATGATTTGAAAAAGTTGGAATAGTATCGTTCACGTCTAATACATGTATTCATCTAAATGGTATTGTCGCTGAGGGTAAGCATGTCTGGTTTTTTTAATGTTACTCAAACATGGATAAACTTGTTACCTGTGGAATCGTTTCTCAAGTTCTACGATCTGCAGCCTTGTGAATGACGTCCTAGGCTTTTTTCCTTTTGGACGGCGGGCAGCGGTTGCTGTGGTAAGTGTGACCTGCTCGGCGTATCACTGGAGGAACAACGAATTTCGCACATGAGGCATTGGATTATTGGATATCGAGGTGGATGAAATTATAGACATCGATACGAAATGTGAGAAATGAAATAAAAAGAACGCAAGATCTACTGACAACTGAGGCAATTTGTCCCAATTAAGAACTCGTGATCTACTGACAACTGAGGCAATTTGTCCCAATTAAGAACACGTGATCTCGAACGCAATAATTTGGATACTTGATTCTTGATTTAATTTTACCTATATCCACAACATTTACATTAAATAAATGTAAAAAATCCTACCCAAACCCTCAAAATCGACTTAGTTTGCTTTAACTGCCAGTGCCATGTAAACAGCCAAAGGGATCTTTAACGTGCACAAATTATTGTGATCTGCTCATGGAACTCTTTTTATCATCCGTCTCCGATGGATCTAGATGTCGATCCACCTACAGCGGGTTAGGTTTTACTCTAAAAAATAACTCGAGAAAAATGTTCAGCCGTTAGGGCTTGAACCCACGACCTTCAGCTTGGGATATTACAGCCAAACACACTAGAAGCTCACAGAGCCAGGAGTTGCCGAGTATGTTATGATTTTAATGGACAATCAATTTTCTTTGTCCTTGCTGTTCGCCATGAATCGTGATCACATGGCATTAATAATAATTGAATAGGAAATTAGGTGGGTCAATAGGAATTAGATCTACCGCCATGTGTCAGATGAGTAATTTTGACGATGAAAGATACACGCTAAATATTGTGAAAGCCGCTCCACCACCCCTACCCCCCCTTGTCGAGGATCTCAACATAGTCCGCGACCATCTTTGTCATTGTGAGAGAGAAAAATAAAGACTGAATATTCCACGCAAAGAGTTTCATAAAGCAAAGTATATAGTATATAGTATATAGTATACATGTATTTTGGTTTCTGTTGCAGTAAGGAAACAGGTGATGTGAAATGACAGCCTTGACATAATGCCAGAGTTGACCTTCCAGCTAAATAACACGTGTCCATTGGTACTTTAGTAGGTTGGAAACTGTGTTAAATGTCTTTTCCCCAGTTACAGACATACCATTAGTTCTAACCTAGGGTTCGAACCCATAACCTCACCGTGTTTTAGTCAATTGTCTATCACTAGATTGACGCCGCCTTTCATGGTAGATAATATAACATAACTTTGAGAAGAATGGTTGGTTGACTAAAAACTTGTGTTTACCCTCTGCAAGGTAACGACCTCTCAACCAAAAGGTAGTGAAGTCTAGCCGCGGCTGGTCGAATATTTTTTCGAACCATTTCGAGTTCTGCTGCTAACCCCCCCCCCCGCCTGGCCTGGTCCAGGTAGGTGGATCGACACAATTAAAACGTTCTGCACACGTTAAAAATAGCATGGCTGTTTACACGACATTCCGGGCAAATTAAGAATCTTTCCGATCCCCCCCCTGCCCCCGCCAAAAAAAAAATCACCTTTGCTGTGGATATTGGTAAAATCAAATCAAACCGGGGGAAAAGTCGTGCCTTGGGGATAGGGTGGGATGAGTAAGACTTCTGAATTTAGCTTTGGACGGCGAAATAAATATGTCAAGGACACACTGCCATAACAAGTTGAGATATAATCTTTCTGTCTCCCCCCCCCCCCCCCCCCCAGATCCAATTGGACATGCAGTTACATTAAAATTTAACCCATTATCCTCGGTAAGAATCCATGGAAATGCCCCTACATTAAAATTTAACCCATTATCCTCGGAAAGAGTCCGTGTAAATACCCTTAACATTAAAATTTAACCCATTATCATTGGAAAGAGTCCTTGGAAATACCCTTACATTAAAATTAAACCATCATCCTCGGAAAGAGTCCATGGAAATACCCTTACATTAAAATTTAACCCATCATCCTCGGAAAGAGTCCGTGGAAATACCCTTATATTAAAATTTAACCCATCATCTTCGGAAAGAGTCCATGGAAATACCGGCATGCCCATATTTGGATAAGAAGCCAGAACTTTGGTGTCAATAGAGCACCGTATCTACACAACCCATAGGTCCTGGGTAGAATTTCAAGTAAGGAAAGTTCCTTACAGTAGACAGTTACGGTCCATAGAGCCGGAGCTTAACCCGGTTTCAATAGCGTGAAGCGGAACACGTGACAATAATCACCTCCTGGCTATGACGCTAGTCTGACGCAGGTTTTTACCCCCAAGATAATGCTTGTACCATTTGCACCTGGGTAGATTGAGGAACATGCGTGTTAAGTGTCTGTCTCAAGGAACACAACGTCGGATCTAGGGTAGAATGAATAGAGTAATGATTCTCTTATTTTTGAATGTCACAAGCTTTGTGTCTAGTTACAGGCTTTCCGTCATTTCCTTGCACACATTTCTCACACACCACTTTGTGCTCACATTTCTCACACTGCTTTGTGCACACATTTCTCACACACCACATTGTGCTCACTCACACACTACTTTGTGCTCTCTCACACACTACTTTGTGCTCACATTTCTCACACACCACTTTGTGCTCACATTTCTCACACAGCACTTTATGCTCACATTTCTCACACACCACTTTGTGCTCACATTTCTCACACACCACATTGTGCTCACATTTCTCACACACCACTTTGTGCTCACATTTCTCACACACCACATTGTACTCACATTTCTCACACACCACTTTGTACTCACATTTCTCACACACCACTTTGTACTCACATTTCTCACACCACATTGTAATACATAACTACATACTACTTTGTGCTCACATTTCTCACACACCACTTTGTAAATACATTTCTCACACACCACT
Organism: Doris montereyensis; assembly: GCA_037039925.1. Lineage (NCBI taxonomy): Eukaryota > Metazoa > Mollusca > Gastropoda > Nudibranchia > Dorididae > Doris > Doris montereyensis. The sequence goes on from JAXRKP010000086.1 coordinate 374,419, forward strand.
TTGTGCTCACATTTCTCACACACCACATTGTGCTCACATTTCTCACACACCACATTGTGCTCACATTTCTCACACACCACTTTGTGCTCACATTTCTCACACACCACATTGTGCTCACATTTCTCACACACCACATTGTGCTCACATTTCTCACACACCACATTGTGCACCACATTTTCTCACATTTCACACACCACATTGTGCTCACATTTCTCACACACCACATTGTGCTCACATTTCTCACACACCACTTTGTGCTCACATTTCTCACACAGCACTTTGTGCTCACATTTCTCACAACCACTTTGTGCTCACATTTCTCACACACCACATTGTTTAAACATTTCTCACACACCACATTGTAATCACATTTCTCACACATCACATTGTGCTCACATTTTTCACACAACACTTTGTGCTCACATTTCTCACACACCACATTGTGCTCACATTTCTCACACACCACTTTGTACATCACATTTCTCACACACCACATTTGTGCTCACATTTCTCACACACCACATTGTGCTCACATTTCTCACACATCACTTTGTGCACACATTTCTCACACAGCACTTTGTGCTCATTTTTCACACAGCACTTTGTGCTCACATTTCTCACACACCACTTTGTGCTCACATTAATCACACACCACATTGTGTACACATTTCTCACACAGCACTTTGTGCACACATTTCTCACACAGCACTTTATGCACACATTTCTCACACAGCACTTTGTGCACACATTTCTCACACATCACATTATGCTCACATTTCTCACACAGCACTTTGTGCACACATTTCTGACACACCACTTTGTGCACACATTTCTCACACACCACATTGTGCATACATCACACCACTTTTCACACATTTCTAACACAGCACTTTGTGCACACATTTCTCACACAGCACTTTATGCACACATTTCTCACACACCACTTTATGCACACATTTCTCACACAGCACTTTATGCACACATTTCTCACACAGCACTTAATGCACACATTTCTCACACAGCACTTAATGCACACATTTCTCACACAGCATTTTATGCACACATTTCTCACACAGCACTTAATGCACACATTTCTTTGTCACACACACACTTTGTGCACATATTTCTCACACACAACTTTGTGCACACATTTCTCACACAGCACTTTAATCACACATTTCTCAGTATTTCACTTTATGCACACATTTCTCACACAGCACTTTATGCACACATTTCTCACACAGTACTTTATGCACACATTTCTCACACATCACTTTATGCACACATTTCTCACACAGCACTTTATGCACACATTTCTCACACACCACTTAAAATGCACACATTTCTCACAAAGCACTTAATGCACACATTTCTCACACAGCACTTTATGCACACATTTCTCACACAGCACTTTATGCACACATTTCTCACACAGCACTTTGTGCTCACATTGAATCACACACCACATTGTGCACACATTTCTCACACATCACTTTATGCACACATTTCTCATCACATCACTTTATGCACATATTTCTCACACATCACTTTATGCACACATTTCTCACACATCCTTTATGCACACATTTCTCACACATCACTTTGTTGCACACATTTCTCACCCATCACTTTATGCCACATTTAAAATGTACAAGGTTGCATTTGCACACATTTGACTCACACACCACTTTGTGCACACATTTCTCACACAGCACTTTATTCACACAGTTTTCCGCACCAACTTTTCACACATTTCTCCACATCACTTCATTGCACAATTTCTCACAAAGCACTTTATTGGAAATTTAAACAGCACTTTATGCACACATTTCCCCAAGACTAACAATTAACAGCACTTTGTACATATATGTACATTTTGTTTCTTTTCTGACACACAAAGGGTAACACAGAAGAAGATCCCTGAAACACATTTCTCACATAGCAATTGTGCACACACTTTTCACACACTACATTGTAAGTGAATGGATGAATCGCGACCTTGGAATGATACCAGGGATTTACATCGTGTGTGTTTTCTCCCTTCATTGACCCATTTCTTTTAATAGTAATACAAGGTTGTAATTTGCAAAGACAAGTTTTAATACGGAACCTTTAAATAATAATCAAAACCAACCAACTTTCACTTAGACCCTATCAATTCATTGCAAGGCCGCGAAATGATATTGAGATAAAGATAATCTTTCAATAGGGTTTGTACTACAATCTTTCAATAGGTTTGTCCAAGACTAAAATTAATACAAATACATATATGTAATTCTGTTTCTTGCTCTGAACAAAAGGGTAATAAGAAGAAGATAATAATAATGTGATAGAATCAATAGGGATATAATAATAATAATAATAATAATAATAATAATAATAATAATAACAATAATAATAATAATAATAATAATAATAATAATAATAATAATAATAATAATAATAATAACAATAATAATAATAATAATAATAATAATAATAATAATAATAATAATAATAATAATAATAATAATAATAATCATAATAATAATAATAATAATAATAATAATAATAATAATAATAATAATAATAATCATAATAATAATAATAATAATAATAATAATAATAATAATAATAATAATAATAATAATAATAATAATAATAATAATGATAATAATAATAATAATAATAATAATAATAATAATAATAATAATAATAATAATAATAATAATAATAATAATAATAATAATAATAATAAAAAATAATAATAATAATAATAATAATAATAATAATAATAATAATATAATAATAATAATAATATTAATAAGTATTTATACATCGGTAACTACCACCAAAAGGTGTTCAGAAGCGCTTTACAAACTCGATAGATTACACACCATTAAGCAGTGTAACAACATCTAAATTATACGATTAAATCTTTACAAACATACATCACAACCCTAAAGACAATGCATGTGTACATACCATTGTAAACATATCATATATAAAAGTTTTAAAATGTAACAGTGAATAACTCAGTTTTTAGACTTCTTTGAATTGATATGTTTAAGCATCCTGATTTTGGGGTTTAGATACAAAGATA
>JAXRKP010000086.1:385000-392500 GCA_037039925.1 Doris montereyensis
ACACTGTGCTCACAGTTAAACAGCGATGTCGCCACGTCCAACTCGACAATGTTACGTGCCACGGCGAGAGTTAACTCTAACTAATCAAACTTCTCCACGTCGATTTTGACGAAATCACACCACCATCTACACGCCACGTTTTTACACTGAGCTTCCAGGCATAAAGCATCACTGGAAAGCAGACGATAACATACTTTGTACTAGTAGAAGACATAGACTATACCAAAGTCGCTTATTGTTTGTTTATGTTTCTTGTTTGTTTTTATTTTGTTTTTTTTTTTTTATAGTTTAAAAAAATAATAAACAGGATAGTTTCTGATTTTGATTAGGTTTTTGAGTTTAATAAAGTTATTTCTTGTTACATGCTGTCTTTCTGTAATACATGTATCAAGGTTGAAAAACAAGATGAAAATATAATTTATTTAACACGGTCTTTGGGAGAACAAGTCAGTTATTGTTAACATCGCTGCACAACGATAATAAATCCGAAAGGAAGAAACGAAGAAGGAAGAAATGAACACATACTCACACAATATTTCAACTATCCTATGTCAGATGAAATCCAAGCTAAATTACACTCAGAGTGCGTCTAATCATGTTAAAAAACCAAAGACAGAATACCATAAGATCTGAAACTAATTTTATTCCTTCTCTCCAAGAAGAGTTCTGTTACTATGCATATCACCCACGGCCGCTTCACTTGGAGGGGGGAAAGTCGTAGAGCAATCTCACAGAGAAGACTTTGGAATAGCACAGTACAGTAGAGCGCAGTCTTGTCATGGTCCAAGCACCAACAGCTTGTACTCATCACCGACGCACATACTCATCATCCTCACCGTCATCGTCATCGTCAACAACCTCATTGCCCCCTCTTTCAACACCGTGCCGACCCCTCACCCGCTGTACACTTGATGTATCAGCCCTTATCACCAAATTTCACTAAAATACTTAGCCTTAATTGGATGGAAGCCTTCTCTGTGTTTGATTCAGCCAGCAGTTTCAGTTCCCACAGTAGAGACATTAATTGTCGTGTTAACGATTTGTTTGTATTACTCTTGATGCATTATCATAATAGGCTTACATTATCTATATGCTTGCCTATTATTGCATCAACTAAGCACTCTTTCAAGGTTGTTTTTATATTTGTGAGAGTTTACTCTTTGCAAACATAGTAATACCCCCTACCCCCACGCCCATTTTATCCACTGCAACACTGATGATCTGCTCATCACAAATTATGCCACCGTAGACTTAATTTATCTCACTCTATGTTAAATAGCTTGTTACATTAACCAGCTTTAATAGAAGCTTTGGATGGGTGTTTAATTAAGCATTATAATGATAAGGGGGCAAACTTGTTTTATGGGATCGTTAAAGTAAAGAGATAGATTGATGGCACCCCATGCAACTCACCCACTACCCAATCACGCGCTGTATGTAATGTACTCACCACCCCCTCATTCCCTTTTTCTCCTCATCATCATCCCACCCCACCCCACCCCATCCCACCACACCCTATAGCCCACCCCTACACTGCCCACTTCTAATTCTGGCATCTAAAACTCATCAAGAGCCACGCGCATCTACCGCGTGAGCGAGGTCGTAGTGAGAGCCTCGTTCCCACACTCGAGTCCAGGAAAGTGCGCGCCCGGTTCCCGCCTTTGCCTCGCCTTAGCTCCGCCTACTTGTGGCCCCCGCTGAGTTCACTCCTCCTCTATTTTACTCACGCATTTTCCCAGCAGTTTACTACAAAAGCTTTTTTTTGTGTTTTTTTATTTTAAAAGCGATGTTTTGGCTTGAAATTATGACATGGAACAGGTGCGACTTGTCAAGTACGGATATATCCTCTTATAGGTAAAACACGTTAACACCCCCCTCCCCAAAACCTTCCTTTTTTATCCCAATTGTTCCCTCACGCAGAGGGTCTTGTTGGGATGTCTTAAAATGATTTTCCGAGAATACTGTAATGTGGTGAGGTGGAGGTGGCCAATGTAGAAGAAACACGAGCAGTTATGACGTAAACATGTGCTCGACTATCATAAAAGTATGATGGACTTAGTCTTATACCGAAACAAGTCAGATTTGATTTGGGTAAAATTGAGAAGATACGATTTACAACATACATAGGCTACAATTACTAGACATTGATGCCTCCGAATAATTGGAATCGAGTCTAAACTACAATGTGAATTATCATTGAGTATCAGCTTTATTATTATTGTAATGGTCCGTAAATGAACATTTCTTACTACATAATCGGTGGTGATCGCTGCTACTAGATCTACTACAAGAGTCATATTATCCATAAACGTGAAAATAAATTAGGAAAAGATTTGAATATATACGAAGCACAACCAAATGTATCATAAGATCACGATCTCAGGACCACCGACTTCCATCCTGTCTCAGGACCATCGACTTCCATACGATCTCAGGACCACCGACTTCCATCCTGTCTCAGGACCATCGACTTCCATACGATCTCAGGACCACCGACTTCCATACTATCTCAGGACCACCGACTTCCATCCTATCTCAGGACCACGACTTCCATCCTGTCTCAGGACTACCGACTTCATCCTGTCTCAGGACCACCGACTTCCATCCTATCTCAGGACCACCGACTTCCATCCTATCTCAGGACCACCGACTTCCGTCCTGTCTCAGGACCACCGACTTCCATCCTGTCTCAGGACCACCAACTTCCATCCTGTCTTAGGACCTCCGACTTCCATCCTATCTCAGGACCACGACTTCCATCCTGTCTCAGGACCACCGACTTCCATCCTGTCTCAGGACCACCGACTTCCATCCTATCTCAGGATCACCGACTTCATCCTCTCTCAGGACCACCGACTTCCATCCTGTCTCAGGACAACCGACTTCATCCTGTCTCAGGACCACCGACTTCTATCCTGTCTCAGGACCACCGACTTCCATCCCTGTCTCAGGGCCACCGACTCCAATCCTGTCTCAGGACCACCGACTTCCATCCTGCCACCGACTTCCATCAGGAGCATTGTCTGCCATTCTGCATTAGGACCTCCGACGTCCATCCTACCTCAGGACCAACGACTTCCATACTGCCTTAGGATCACTGACTCTCTCCTGTCTCAGGACGACCGATTTCCATCCTGCCTTAGGACCACAGACTCCCATTCTGCCTTAGGACCACCGACGTCCATCCTGTCTTAGGACCACCGACTGTCCATCCTGTCTTAGGACCACCGACGTCCATCCTGTCTTAGGACCACCGACGTCCATCCTGTCTTAGGACCACCGACGTCCATCCTGTCTTAGGACCACCGACGTCCATCATGTCTTAGGACCACCGACGTCCATCCTGTCTTTAGGACCACCGACGTCCATCCTGTCTTAGGACCACCGACGTCCATCCTGTTTTAGGACCACCAACTCCAATCCTGTCTTAGGACCACCGACTTCCATCCCTGTCTCAGGGCCACCAACTCCAATCCTGTCTCAGGACCACCGACTTCCATCCTGCCATCGACTTCCATCCTGTCTCAGGAGCACTGCCTGCCATTCTGCATTAGGACCACTGACCTCTCTCCTGTCTCAGGACCACCGACTTCCATCCTGTCTTAGGATCATCGACTTCCTCTCCTGTCTCAGGACGACCGATTTCCATCCTGTCTTACGACCATCGACTTCCATCCCGTCTTAGGACCACCGACTTCGATCCCGTCTTAGGACCACCGACTTCCATATGTGTTAGGACCACCGACTTCCACCCATGACTTAGGACCACCGACTTCCATCCCGTCTTAGGACCACCGACTTCCATATGTCTTAGGACCACCGACTTCCATCATGTCTTAGGACATCATGTCTTAGGACCACCATCATGTCTTAGGACCACCGACTTCCATCCTGTCTCATGACCACCGACTTCCATCCTGTCTCATGACCACTGACTTCCATCCTGTCTCATGACCACCGACTTCCATCCTGTCTCATGACCACCGACTTCCATCCTGTCTCATGACCACCGACTTCAATCCCGTCTTAGGACCACCGACTTCCATCCCGTCTTAGGACCACCGACTTCCATCCCGTCTTAGGACCACCGACTTCCATCCCGTCTTAGGACCACCGACTTCCATCCCGTCTTAGGACCACCGACTTCCATCCTGTCTTAGGACCACCGACACATCCTGTCTTAGGACCACCGACTTCCATCCGTCTTAGGACCACCGACTTCAATCCCGTCTTAGGACCACCGACTTCCATCCCGTCTTAGGGCCCCCTTAGGACCACCGTCCATCCCGTCTCATGACCCCGACGTCCATCCTGTCTTAGGTCCACCGACTAACGTCCATCCCGTCTCAGGACCACCGACGTCCATCCTGTCATAGGACCACCACTTTTATGCCGTCTTAGGACCACCGACTTCCATCCTGTCTCATGACCACCGACTTCCATCCTGTCTTAGGACCACTGACTTCCATCCTGTCTTAGGACTACTGACTTCCATCCTGTCTTAGGACTACTGACTTCCATCCTGTCTTAGGACTACTCTTCCATCCTGTCTTAGGACTACTGACTTCCATCCTGTCTTAGGACTACTGACTTCCATCCTGTCTTAGGACTACTGACTTCCATCCTGTCTTAGGACTACTCTTCCATCCTGTCTTAGGACTACTGACTTCCATCCTGTCTTAGGACTACTGACTTCCATCCTGTCTTAGGACTACTGACTTCCATCCTGTCTCATGACCACCGACTTCCATCCTGTCTTAGGACCACCGACTTCCATCCCGTCTTAGGACTACTGACTTTCATCCTGTCTTTGGATCACCGATTGTCATCCTGCCTGAAGACCATCGACTTCCATCCTGTCTCATGACCACCGACTTCCATCCTGTCTTAAGACCACCAAATTTCCATTCTGTCTTAGGACCACCGACGTCCATCCTGTCTTAGAACCAGACCACCTGTCTTCCATCATCCTGCCTTAAGACCACCGACTTCCATCCTGTCTCATGACGACCGACTTCCATCCTGTCTCAAGACCACCGACTTCCATCCTGTCTCAGACCACCGACTTCCATCCTGCCTTAAGACCACCGACTTCCATCCTCCTTAAGTCTCCATCCTGCCTAAGACCACCGACTTCCATCCTGTCTCAAGACCACCGACTTCCATCCTGTCTCATGACCACCGACTTCCATCCTGTCTCATGACCACCGACTTCCATCCTGCCTTAACACCACCGACTTCCATACTGCCTTAAGACCACCGACTTCCATCTGTCTCAGGACCACCGACTTCCATCCTGTCTCATGACCACCGACTTCCATCCCGTCTCATGACCACCGACTTCCATCCTGTCTCAGGACCACCGACTTCCATCCCGTCTCATGACCACCGACTTTCATCCTGTCTCATGACCACCGACTTCCATCCCGTCTCATGACCACCGACTTCCATCCCGTCTCATGACCACCGACTTCCATCCTGTCTCATGACCACCGACTTCCATCCCGTCTCATGACCACCGACTTCCATCCCGTCTCATGACCACCGACTTCCATCCCGATCTCATGACCACCGACTTTCATCCCGTCTCATGACCACCGACTTCCACCCTGTCTCAGGACCACTGACTTCCATCCTGTCTCAGGACCACTGACTTCCATCCTGCCTTAAGACCACCACTTCCATCCTGTCTCATGACCACCGACTTCCATCCCGTCTCATGACCACCACTTTCATCCGGCCTTAGGACCACCAATACCCATCATGCCTCAAGACCACCAATACCCATCCGGCCCCAGTACCACACCACCAATACCCATCCGGCCTCAGTACCACCAATACCCATCCGGCCTCAGTACCACCAATACCCATCCTGCCTCAGTACCACCAATACCCATCATGCCTCAAGACGACCAATACCCATCCGGCCCCAGTACCACCAATACCCATCCGGCCTCAGGACCACCAATACCCATCCGACCTCAGTACCACCAATACCCATCCGGCCTCAGTACCACCAATACCCATCCGGCCTCAGACCACCAATACCCATCCCATCTCAGGACCACCAATACCCATCTGGTCTCAAGACCACCAATACCCATCCGGCCTCAGGACCACCAATACCCATCCGCATCTCAAGACCACCAATACCCATCCCTTTCAGGACCACCAATACCCATCCGGTCTCAAGACCACCAATACCCATCCGCCCACAGGACCACCAATACCCATCCCATCTCAAGACCATCCATACCCATCCGGCCTTCAGGACCAGCAATGCCCATCCGGCCCTCAGGATCACCAATACCCACCGGCCTCAGGACCACCAATACCCATCCGGCCTCAAGACCATCAATACCCATCTGGCCTTCAAGGACCACCAATACCCATCTGGTCTCGAGACCATCAATACCCACCAGGTCTCAAGACCATTAATACCCATCTGGTCTCAGGACTACCAATACCCATCTGGTCTCAAGACCACCAATACCCATCTGGTCTTAAGACCATTAATACCCATCCGGCCCTCAGGACTACCAATACCCATCTGGTCTCAAGACCACTAATACCCATCTGGTCTCAAGACCACCAATACCCATCTGGTCTCAAGACCACCAATACCCATCGGGCCTCAGTACTACCAATACCCATCTGGTCTCAAGACCACTAATACCCATCCGGTCTCAAGACCACTAACACCCATCCGGTCTCAAGACCACTAATACCCATCCGGTCTCAAGACCACTAATACCCATCCGGTCTCAAGACCACTAATACCCATCCGGCCACAGAACCATCACTACCCATCCCATCTCAAGACTACTAATACCCATCCCATCTCAAGACTACTAATACCCATCCCATCTCAAGACCACTAATACCCATCCCATCTCAAGACTACTAATACCCATCCCATCTCAAGACCACTAATACCCATCCCATGTCAAGACTACTAATACCCATCCCATGTCAAGACTACTAATACCCATCCCATGTCAAGACCACTAATACCCATCCCATGTCAAGACTACTAATACCCATCCCATGTCAAGACTACTAATACCCATCCCATGTCAAGACTACTAATACCCATCCCATCTCAAGACCACTAATACCCATCCCATGTCAAGACTACTAATACCCATCCCATCTCAAGACTACTAATACCCATCCCATCTCAAGACTACTAATACCCATCCCATCTCAAGACCACTAATACCCATCCCATCTCAAGACTACTAATACCCATCCCATCTCAAGACCACTAATACCCATCCCATGTCAAGACCACTAATACCCATCTCATCTCAAGACCATTAATACCCTTCCCATCTCAAGACTACTAATACCCATCCGGTCTCAAGATCACTAATACCCATCCCATCTCAAGACTACTAATACCCATCCGGTCTCAAGACCACTAATACCCATCCCATCTCAAGACCACTAATACCCATCCGGTCTCAAGACCACTAATACCCATCCCATCTCAAGACC
>JAXRKP010000086.1:402500-435000 GCA_037039925.1 Doris montereyensis
TAATAATAAGAAGAGGACGAAGGTCTGTTTGAGTACAATTCACCCCCCCCCCACCCCTGGTCCAGTTAGGTGGATTAACACCTAGCCCCATCGGAGACGGATAATAAACAGGAGGTCCGGTGTGCAGATCACAAGACTATGTGCACGTTAAAGACACTTGGCTGTTTCCAGGGCAGTCATCCGTGCAAAATTAAAAATCCTACCAAAAACTCCGAGATCCCCATAGTTGTGGATGTGTGTAAAATCAAACTCAAATCAAATCAAATCAAATCAAATCAAATTAAATCAAATCAAATTAAAATCAAATCAAATCAAATCAAAACAAATCAAATCAATCTCAAATCAAAATGATAAAAACGCAGCAGGAACAACCTGTCTTTGAGTTATATGGATGACCTGTTTGCATTACAGTAAGGTCACATCAGATGAACTATGTATAATATAGGCTTAGACATCACCAATCAAAAGATCTTTACCTAGATCTGGCTCTGCAGTGCCTTTGATTTCATCATTCGTGAAGACCAAAAAAGCATGCAGTGATCAGCTGTTGGTTGAAAGGACGCAATGAGGAAATATAGTCGATCTGGGATCGAAGCCTGTGTGTGACGAAGAGTGTTCTTCTCCTTTCTTTCTTTTTATTTTTGGGATTGGGGGGGAGGAGGTTATCGACACAAGTTGGGCTTTTGTTTCTTTTCGATGTTTGTATTGGTTTAAAGTTAGTTTCCAATTTAAGAACACCCTGTTTTTCTAGGGTGAAATCATAGATCTATTTAGGACTAGTAAGTAAAAATTCCTTCAAGGCCCTAAAGCGCCATAGAGCCGGAGCTTATCGTTTTCTATAACGTGAAGGAAAAGTCACAATATTCACCTCCTGGCTAGGACGCTAGTCTGACGCAGATTTAATTCAAGCTAATGCTTGTACCATTAGCACCTGGATAGAGTGGGGGGATGCGTGTTAGAGTATCTTTCCCAAGGAACACAACGTCGGGCCTCGGCTTTGCTAGATTCGAACTCGGGACATCATGATCCCCAACCTGGCCGCCTAACCGCTATCAGGAATTTTATAAGATAAGGAGGTATAATAAATTAAACAAGATAATGAAATATAGAAAATAATAGGTTAACCCTTACAACGCCGGGGACCCACAGCTAGTATGTTATTATTATTGTTCTCTATTTTTTTCTTGTTTTTTACACTGTTATAGATCTTTCGGCGTGGAAAGTCCATCTTCATTTATTACCCAAAAGCAATGGTTTCATTGTGAATTCTCCATAAAGTAACATGACTTTCTCAATGTGCACCCTGCAAGTCTAGAAAAGACTAGAAGTTAAAAAATGACACAGCCGGTGTTGACTCCAAACGACTTTGTATCCTACACTGCAAAGTCTATGAGTTGACTGTTGACAGATGGAAGAGTAAATATCACTTGTCTGATAACAAAAAAAATGGTACTGAAAAAATATCTAAAAAAACGAAACTACGAGACTAAAAACGCAGTGTTTACTTCTTCTTTGAGGTCTGTCCCTACGATTGAAAGAAGAAAGAATGAAAAAAAGTGGTTAAGGGAAAAGTTAGGTTGTTGAAAAGTGAAATGATAATGAACCGGTGTTTGGCAGAATGGCCGGGATGCTTATCATGGTATTTTCACCCAACCCTGACTTTGATGCACACTCAAGCAGATGTGATGAATGGATCGCTTTTTCCTTGTGTGTGGGAGTTTTTTTACAGTTCTGTTTTGTTTTGTTCTAATCTTTTGAGACATCAACTTGACTCTATTCATCATACCCCAAATCCCGGTCAAAACAAAGTACAATGTGAATAAAATGTTATCAAATCTATTCATGGCATAATAGGAAAGAGGGGAAAATCAGAGAGATTTTGTTTTTACAAGACTGACATAAAACAATAATATGAAATTATTATACAGCGTATACGTTATGTACGCCTTTATTTGTATACAATCCATAAAAATATATTTTTTCTATTACCTGAATTTTCTTTCATTTGACTTTTGTCGATTCGTGCTCATTACCACCTGTGTTCTTTACCGTGTCTGTTGATGACGTCATGACTCTGAACCATGCTTTATCAATGGGGCAACATCTATCGATAATAATTTGAAGGAGATAATCTACGATTTCCAACAAAATAATTACTGATTGTATGCTTCGCAATGATTTCTAGATGGAGTCAAGTGGTGACATTGGCGATGGCAACCCGGTATTATGCTAGTCTTGAAAGTCAATACCCGGTATTCCGGATCCTTCTCTGAACATGCAAAATATCAACACGGTAATCGATTCCTGGTACTCTACCCTATAAATGGATAAGAACATGATATAAGTATTAAAACCTCAGAGGAGCAAATGCGAGATGTATATAAAACAATAGAGAAAGGGGAAAACGTTAGGCACTAGACATAATCGAACTCACGACTTTCGCGTCGACACCCATCGTCTTGTCTTGACAAGAGAGCGAAGATCGAACCTTGCAATTAGCATTTAAACCCATAGAACCTACATATGGTCTGTAATAGGTCCTGCTCTACCATTTAAACCCATAGAACCTAGATCTGGTCTAGCAATAGGTCCTGCTCTACCATTTAAAACCATAGAACCTACATCTGGTCTAGCAATAGGTCCTGCTCTACCATTTAAACCGATATAACCTACATCTGGTCTAACAATAGGTCCTGTTCTACCATTTAAACCCTTAGAACCTATATCTAGTCTAGCAATAGGTCTTTATTTAAACCATAGGTCATCTGGTCTAGCAATAGGTCCTGCTCTACCATTTAAACCATTAGAACCTAGATCTGGTCTAGCAATAGGTCCTGTTCTACCATTTTTAAACCCATAGAACTATTCTACCATTTAAACCATAGAACTTAGATCTGGTCTAGCAATAGGTCTATTCTACCATTTAAACCATAGAACCTACATCTGGTCTAGCAATAGGTCCTTTAAACCCATAGAACCATCTTTCAACAAAATTCTACCATTTAAATATAACCTAGATCTGGTCTAGCAATAGGTCCTTTTCTACTATTTAAACCCATATAACCTAGATCTGGTCTAGCAATAGGTCCTGTTCTACCATTTAAATCCATAGAACTTAGATCTGGTCTAGCAACAGGTCCCCTTCTACCATTTAAACCCATATAACCTAGATCTGGTCTAGCAATAGGTCCTATTCTACTATTTAAACCCATAACCAGATCTGGTCTAGCAATAGGTCCTATTCTACTATTTAAACCCATATAACCTAGATCTGGTCTAGCAATAGGTCCTATTCTACTATTTAAACCCATATAACCTAGATCTAGTCTAGCAATAGGTCCTATTCTACAATTAAACCAATATAACCTAGATCTGGTCTAGCAATAGGTCCTATTCTACCATTTAAATCCATAAAACCTAGATCTAGTCTAGCAATAGGACCATTTAAGCCAGTACCAACCTAGATCTGGTCTAGCAATAGGTCCTATTCTACTATTTAAACCCATATACCTAGATCGGTCTAGCAATAGGTCCTATTCTACTATTTAAACCTATAACCTAGAACAATAGGTCCTATTCTACTATTTCATAGAACCTACATCTGGTCTAGCAATAGGTCCTGCTCTACCATTTAAACCTATAGAACATAGATCTGGTCTAACAATAGGTCATATTCTACCATTTAAACCCATAGAACCTAGATCTAGATCTAGCAATAGGTCATATTCTACCATTTAAACCCATATAACCTAGATGTGATCTAGCAATAGGTCCTGCTCTACCATTTAAACCCATAGAACCTAGATCTGGTCTAGCAATAGGTCCTGCTCTACTATTTAAACCCATAGAACCTACATCTGGTCTAGCAATAGGTCCTGCTCTACCATTTAAACCTATAGAACCTACATCTGGTCTAACAATAGGTCATATTCTACCATTTAAACCCATAGAACCTACCATTTAAACCCATAGAACCTAGATCTGGTCTAACAATAGGTCCTGTTCTACCATTTAAATTAAACCCATATAACCTAGATCTAGTCTAGCAATAGGGTCCTATTCTACCATTTAAACCCATAGAACCTAGATCATCTAGCAATAGGTCATATTGTACATTTTAAACCCATAGGTCTTGGATCTGGTTCAATAGGTTCCTATTCTACCGTTTAAAGTCATAGAACCTTCATCTGGTCTAGCAATAGGTCCTATTCTACTATTTAAACCCATATAACCTGGATCTGGTCTAGCAATAGGTCCTATTCTACCATTAAACCCATATAACCTAGATCTGGTCTAACAATAGGTCCTGTTCTACCATTTAAATCCATAGAACCTAGATCTGGTCTAGCAATGGAGTCCCATTCTACCATTTAAACCCATAGAACCTAGATCTGGTCTAGCAATAGGTCCTATTCTACATTTATATAACCTCTGGTCTAGCAAAACCCATATAACCTATAACCATCTGGTCTAGCAATAGGTCTATTCTACCATTTAAACCCATATAACCTAGATCTGGTCTAGCAATAGGTCCTATTCTACAATTCCATATAACCTAGATCACTAGTCTACAATAGGTCTATTTAAACCGATATAACCTAGATCTGGTCTAGGCAATGGGTCCTATTCTACCATTTAAATCGATAGAACCTAGATCTGGTCTAGCAATAGGTCCTATTCTACCATTTAAACCATATAACCTAGATCTGGTCTAGCAATAGGTCCTATTCTCATTTTAAACCCTACTATCTTCTAGCAATAGGTCCTATTCTACTATTTAAGCCATATAGCCTAGATCTGGTCTAGCAATAGGTCCTATTCTACTATTTAAACCCTTATAATAATTACAACAATAGGTCCTGTTCTATCATTTAAATCCACATAGATCTGGTCTAGCAATAGGTCCTATTCTACCATTTAAACCCATAGAACCTAGATCTGGTCTAGCAATAGGTCCTATTCTACTATTTAAACCCATATAACCTAGATCTGGTCGAGCAATAGGTCCTATTCTACTATTTAAACCCGCATATAACCTAGATCTGGTCAGCAATAGGTCTATTCTACTATTAAACCATATAACCTAGATCTGGTCTAGCAATAGGTCTATTCTACTATTTAAACCTATATAACCTAGATCTGGTCTAGCAAACCTATTCTATCATTTAAACCCATATAACCTAGATCTGGTCAGTAATAGGTCCTGTTCCAATTGAAGACAAAGAAAACAGTCGTGTATTACGCATGCAATTGTGAAGAGTGGGGGTTCTGAACCTTTTGATGAGTCCAGACCGCCAAATGTATTGTGGAATATGGTCTCATCACCTACTTCACTTGACTGTCCATACATGAAATTGAATAAACATCTGCATCTAGAGATCCAAGTCCCATGCCTCAGCATTTGATTCCCGTAACCTCAAGGGCAAAGGACACTCACAACCAAGAGCCCCTGATGTAGAGCTAACTAAAAACCACTTCACTGATCAGAGTTTATTGTGGGACATTTATAAATAGATGTCAAGCCAGCTTTGCTTCATCCGAAGGAGGAAGATCTTTTTTTTAAAGAATACTTCTTCTGAAATGTTTAATTTGTAAGGAGTTGCCTCAGAAATAATATTACAATTCATCCATGATATTAGTCTTATCTTATGAACTCATCTCGTCTCATATCTCATCCTATCCCATCTCATATTATGATTTCATATCTTATCTTATCTTAGGTATTCATGTATGATGCGGTGTTCGAAGAATCACTGTGAACTGAATTATTTATTAAATCACCTCCTAGAATCCCCATCAGATAGATTATTGTTGAGGTCATCAATATTAAATCAAATCGTCATTTAGTCCCATCAAAAGATAGAAATAAAAGTCATGTGTGCAAATCTGAATGGAACAGTGTCCCATCAAACGATATTATGTGAAAGGAGGTCAGTAGTCAAGAGGCAAATCGTCTCTTAGTCCCATCAGACGATAGAAAGGATTCCACGTGTGATCAAATCGCCACCTAGTCCATCAGACGATAGAAAGGAAAGTCATGTGCAAATCGCCTCCTAGTCCCATCAGACGATAGAAAGGAGGCCATGTGTGCAAATCGCCACTTAGTCCCATCAGACGATAGAAAGGAAGTCATGTGTGCAAATCGCCACCTAGTCCCATCAGACGATAGAAAGGGAGGTCATGTGTGCAAATCGCCTCTAGTCCCCATCTGACGATAGAAAGGAGGTCACGTGTACAAATCGCCACCTAGTCCCATCAGACGATAGAAAGGAAGTCATGTGTGCAAATCGTCACCTAGTCCCATCAGACGATAGAAAGGAGGTCACGTGTGCAAATCGTCACTTAGTCCCATCAGACGATAGAAAGGAGGTCACGTGTGCAAATCGTCACCTAGTCCCATCAGACGATGGAAAGGAGGTCACGTGTGCAAATCGTCCTATAGTCCCATCCGGACGATGGAAAGGAGGTCACGTATAAAAATCGTCACCTAGTCCCATGGGACGATAGAAAGGAGGTCACGTGTGCAAATCGTCACCTAGTCCTCTCAGACGATAGAAAGGAGGTCACATTATTGCAAATCGTCACCTAGTCCCATCAGACGATAGAAAGGAGGTCACGTGTGCAAATCGCCACCTAGTCCCATTGGACGATAGAAAGGAGGTCACGTGTGCAAATCGTCACCTAGTCCCATGGGACGATAGAAAAGAGGTCACGTGTGCAAATCACCTCCTAGTCCCATCGGACGATAGACAGGAGCTCACGTGTGCAAATCGTCACCTAGTCCCATTGGAAGATAGAAAGGAGGTAAAAGAAGGCCACGTGCAAATCGCCAAGTAAAAAGAAGGCCACGTGTACCAAATCGCCACTAGTCCCATTGGAAGATAGAAAGGAGGTCACGTGTGCAAGTAAAAAAGAAGGCCACGTGTGCAAATCGCCACCTAGTCCCATTGGAAGATAGAAAGGAGCAAGTAGAAAGAAGGCCACGTGTGCAAATCGCCACCTAGTCCCATTGGAAGATAGGAAAGGAGGTCACATGTGCAAGTAGAAAAGAAGGCCACGTGTGCAAATCGCCACCTAGTCCCATTGGAAGATAGAAAGGAGGTCACGTGTGCAAGTAGAAAAGGCCACGTGTGCAAATCGCCACCTAGTCCCATCGGACGATAGAAGGAGGTCACATGTGCAAATCGCAACCTTCGGTGCACGTTACCAGATCCTTGGCTGTTAACAGGTTAGTTCAGGGAAATCTTTTTTTCTTTATCAGTTCCCATTCTACCTTTCGGTGTATGGGTTCCTTGTTTTTATCGGTTCCCATTCTACCTTTCGGTGTATGGGTTCCTTTCTTTATCAGTTCCCATTCTATCTTTCGGTGTATGGGTTCCTTTTTCTTTATCAGTTCCCATTCTACCTTTCGGTGTATGGAGTTAGATGCCTGAGATGATCTTTCTCCAGGATGCCCTGTCCTGACATTTTCTGTTTCCTTCAAAAAAATTAATTTGTATGCTTTATTGCCTCTTTATATCTTCTTCCCACTTTCACCGAGGTCTGCCTTTTGGTCTTTTACCTTGGGCTTTAACACTGTATACTGATTTAGCTATTCTATCGCCATTCATTCTGTTTACATGCCCTACCCATCTCAATTGATTCGTTTCTATCTTAGTTTTAATACCATCTGCTTTGGTTTGATCTCTTATTGTTGTGTTTCTGATTTTGTCTCCGTTTAGTTTTCGCTAATACTAGTTTTAGATATTTCATTTCAGCTGCCTGTGCTATACTGTATTCTCTATTGTCTAAGGTCCAGGTTTCGCTGCCATAGAGGAGAGTCGGACAATAAATTGTATTGTACTGCCATTTTGGTTTTTGTTGACAATTCTTGCTCACCTACAAATGCCTTTCCTAGATAGTTATATATTGCACTTGCCTTTTGGATTCTCTGGCTGTTTTTTCTTCTTTTAGTTTTCCCTCTGATTAATCATTACTCCTAAGTAATTGTAGCTGTGAACTTGTTCTAAATTCTCCTGCCCAATTTAAGATTTTGTGTTTTAGTTTCCCTAGTTACCAGCATTGTTTTGGTTTTCTTTGCATTTACTCTCGTTCCTCTTTTATTTAGTTCATTGTTCATAATGTTGATATTCGACTGAAGGTCACTTTCTGATTTTCCAAACAGAACTAAATCATCGGCAAATGAAAACATTGATACATTTACTGGTTTGGGCTTCCATATGCCTACATTCATTTTCTTCATTTTAAGGATGCCTTTGCGACTGAATCCATAAATGTGATAAACAAAAGAGGACTTAGGATACAGCAGTCTTACTCTTATGTCAACATCAAATTCTGCAGATATATTTCCAGCTACTCTCACTGCATGTGTTGGTTTATGGTAAAAACATTTAATGGCCTCTATTACATTTTGCTGTACATTGTGTTCTTTTAAGGAATGCCATAGTTCATCCTTCCTCACAGTGTCAAATGCGTTTTCTAAGTCAATACAACACAGGTGCTAGTCAATGTTTCTCTCAAGGAATGTTTGTATTATTTGTCTAATTGTAAATATGTAGTCTTGTACACTTCTTCCTGGTCTAAATCCGCTCTTGATGCTCTTCAATCTGATCCTCTACTCTTTTCCTTAATCTCATTTCCAGTATCCTGGCATATACTTTTCTGAACGCTAAGTAGTGATATATCCCTCTATCCTAGATTGGTATACTGGTTTATTTAGTTCCTATATTTTCAGTTTAGTAGCTTTCTTCTCTTACCTTTTCTGTTTGTTTTCTTCAGTCAGTAATCTCATTTTGAATGACTGGGTGAGGATCACTAAATATTTGTGCTCCTCTGTTTACTCTTGCATCCAATGTACTGTAAAAAGGAGCTGCTAACTATTATGTAGTCTATCATTGACTTTTCACCTGTCTTCATTTACTCTTGTATATTTGTGGATATCTTTATGAGGAAAAAAGGTGTTTGCTATTTTCATGTTATTCTTTAGGTAAAAATCTATTAGTCTCTCTCCATTTGGATAAGTTGTTGTCTCTCCTTCTTTACCTATTACTCCACCTGATGTTTCTATATTGTTGCCTATTCTAGCGTTTAAATTTCCTAAAAGCATTAGTTCCTGTTTGTGTTTAAGATTCTCTGCAGCTATTTGTAAATCGTTTTCGAAGATATCTTTTTCTTCTTTATTGGCGTCTTCGTTTGGTCCATAACCTATTAATAATTTAATTTCTCTTCCTTTTTGTTTAATATTTACCTCTGATAGCCGTGGGCTTATAAATTTCCAGCTTTTTAGTAGCATTTCATGCCTTTTATGGACTAGGAGACCTACTCCTGCTCTAACTCTATCTTTGACATCTACTTCTGAGAAGATTAAATATTATTTGGTCCTACATTTTCTATTCCTTGTCCTTTTTTCTGTGTTTCTGTAATAGCCAAAATGTCTACTTTGAATTTTTCCATTTCTTCATCTAATTCTAACTCTTTTCCATCTATTGCCCTAACATTCCGTGTTCCAAAAATCACAGTCGTGTTCGTTTCCATTTTCGTCGTTCAAAGGTCAAGCCGGATAATTTATATTTATTTCTGTGAATCTGTTGGGGTTTTTGGGGGGGGGGGATAAGCAGGGGGTTAGCCCACTGTACCCTAGATAGATGGTGGGGCTGCCACCTTGAGGCCCCCTACCAGGCCTTGTTATTTTCTGTCAGGGTTAACTCCCTTAGCCGTTAGCCATTCAAGACCAGCCTGCAAGGTAGCAGGTTGTTTTCTGTCAGGATTAATTCCCTTAGATTTTGGTCAGCCAAGACCGACCTGCAAGGCAGCAGGAGACTCGTGGAGGGCGGGATTATCTACTCCCCGTACAGGTGCTTACCTGTCACTGCCCATTTGGAGAGAAAAATTTTTTAATCTACCAAAACCTGGGATCACTCAAGTTGTGGATGTGGATGTGGATAAAAGGAAACTTTGTGGATGTGGTTAAAATGAAACTTTGTGGATGTGGATAAAATGAAACTTTGTGGATGTGGACAAAATGAAACTTTGTGGATGTGGATAAATGAAACTGTGTGGATGTGGATAAAATGAAACTTTGTGGATGTGGATAAAATGAAACTTTGTGGATGCGGATAAAATGAAACTGTGAATATGGATAAAATGAAACTGTGGATGTGGATAAAAAAATGGATGATAAAATGAAACTTGTGTGGATGTGGATAAAATGAAACTTTGTGGATGTGGATAAAATGAAACTGTGGATGTGGATAAAATGAAACTGTGTGGATGTGGATAAAATGAAACTGTGGATGTGGATAAAATGAAACTGTGTGGATGTGGATAAAATGAAACTGTGGATGTGGATAAAATGAAACTGTGGATGTGGATAAAATGAAACTGTGTGGATGTGGATAAAATGAAACTGTGTGGATGTGGATAAATGAAACTGTGTGGATGTGGATAAAATGAAACTGTGGATGTGGATAAAATGAAACTGTGGATGTGGATAAAATGAAACTGTGTGGATGTGGATAAAATGAAACTGTGGTGGGATGTGGATAAAATGAAACTGTGGATGTGGGAAACTGTGTGGATGTGGATAAAATGAAACTGTGGATGTGGATAAAATGAAACTGTGTGGATGTGGATAAAATGAAACTGTGGATGTGGATAAAATGAAACTGTGTGGATGTGGATAAAATGAAACTGTGAATGTGGATAAAATGAAACTGGGTGTCGATAAAATGAAACTCCGTGGATGTGGATAAGATGAAACTGTGTGGACGTGGATAAAATGAAACTCAAACTATTTGAATACTTCACGTTGATATCACAATGTCTTAGCACAAGCAGGGAAAACCCTGGCAAACGTGTTCCTTGTCCGTCAACTAGCTCTTCCGTCATCGATCAAGTTCCGCTCCTGGTGGTCATCACTGGCCTGCTGGTCATCGTCTAGCAAGCCAATGGTGGTGGTGGTGTGGTGTGGTGTTGGTGGCGATGGTGATGATGATGATGATGGTGGTGGTGGTCAAGGAGTTACAACAAATGGCCAGTGCAAAGACTGGCTAGTGTGGAATGATTCCAGCGAGGCGTGGCAGGAAAAGGTGATGGAGAGACAAGCCAGCGGTCAGGTTTTAAATACATGGGGCTCGTGCCTGTTGATACGATGGGCTTGATGAGCTGGCAATGTACGGGTTAGTAGAAATATTTCAAGTAGATATATCACGGAAAGTCATTATATAGGAACTTAATTATTGGCTTGTTAGATCGATGTATATTTCTCTAGAGCCATTTCACCTTGCTAGATAGTTTATTTTATCTCCTATCTTTCTAACAGATTATCTATACCTTGATGCCTCTGTCCACCGAGAGAGAGAGAGAGAGAGAGAGAGAGAGAGAGTATATATATATATATATATATGAGAGAGAGAGAGAGAGAGAGAGAGAGAGAGAGAGAGAGAGAGAGAGAGAGAAGAGAGAGAGAGACAGACGAGATAGAGAGAGAGAGCGAGAGAGAGACAGACAGACAGAGACAGAGACAGACAGACACTGAAAGAGGCAGAGAGCGAGGGAGAGAGAGAGAGAGCGAGGGAGAGAGAGAGAGAGAGAGAGAGAGAGAGAGAGAGAGAGAGAGAGAGAGAGAGAGAGAGAGAGAGAGAGAGAGAGAGAAAGAGAGAGAGAGAGACAGAGAGAAAAGAGGGGTGTGTGTGTGTGTGTGTGTGTGTGGAGAGAGAGAGAGAGAGAGAGAGAGAGAGAGAGAGAGAGAGAAAGACAGACAGACACAGACAGACAGACAGAGACAGAGACAGAGACAGACAGAGACAGAGACAGAGACAGTGACAGTGACAGAGACAGAGACAGAGAGAGAGGAGAGAGAGAGAGAGAGAGAGAGAGAGAGAGAGAGAGAGAGAGAGAGAGAGAGAGAGAGAGAGAGAGAGAGAGAGAGAGAGAGAGAGAGAGAGGGAGAGAGAGAGAAAGAGAGAGAGAGAGATAAGAGATATATATATATATAAGAGAGAGAGACAGACAGACAGACAGACAGACAGACAGACAGACTGACAGATACACAGACATATGGAGAAAATAAAATTAAATATAAGCACAAAAAAGTATAAAAGTGGAAGGACAGAATAACCACAAAAACACACACTCAAAATACATCAAACAAACAAAAGGCAAATCTCCCCCCCACCAATAAAAAAACAACCCAAAACCAGTATAATCATTGGAAGCTGAGATAAAGATTAAAATTCTAAAGAAATCAACAACCCTTACATTTGAATGATCATGAAAATTGTAGGAAGAACGTTGAGTCAAGTGAAACTCCTGAGCAAGATAGAACTTTATAGCATCGTTCCTGCCGCAATAGGTTTTAAGTTAAGCTGACACATGAAAGATGTGAGATATAAGCAAGTCTTGGCATTTGATTTGGCTGCTTGTGAACGAGGTCGTGTTTTGGCCATTACAAGTGCCTATTTGTGTCCATATATCATTCATCGTTTAAAGAAACTTCTCTGAAAACATGTTTAAAACTGGAACTTATCTGACAAGACGGGAGTGAAATAACCTTCCCCTTTAAACGAGTCATCTTTCTTGAGTGTTGCTCCCTCTGCAAGGCGTTAAAGTATGTTGAGGAGATATCAGAAAGCGATAAGATACTATGGACAATAATAGCCTTCATTGAAGTAGGGAAAATTGGCCTGTTCGATGTTAGCGCGTGATGAGGAGCAAGACGGACTACTATCGCTGTTGCTGTGCCCTGTGTAAACTTTGGCCAAGTGTTTGATTCGATGACAGGGGCTAGCCGTGGAATCTAAACTGGATGACCCTGATGACATGAGCGGACGTCCGTAACCAAGGCTACTGCCTCCAAGACGCCTCCACCATTTGGCCCCCAGGAATCGTAACCGCTACGAGCTGAAAAAAAGCAACTCTTTCTCTTTCTCGATACCTTGGCGCGTCAATTTCAAGTCGATACTCGCATAATATCATAACAAAATGAATCTCTATTTTGTATTATTATGTTAGCGTGCGTTGCGTGACTTTGGACAAGATGTAAATACCACGAATGATCTCGTGGGATATACGGTTACCCAAAACACAGCGTAAGAGATAATCTTGGGCTTTAAACTTGGACCTTTTCATGCACTGTCCCTAGGCACCCTTTTCATACGAAATTTTAAAGTTTTATTCAAGCAGTGCTTATAAATGTAGTCTCTAAATTTACCCCACTGATACCCAGCAAGACAGACTACCCGATATCAAAGATCAGGGAAGGCCTGCTTTGTTTTTGCAATAGTTAACAAGTGGTGAAGTTTCAGGATCTGGGTACGCACACAAACGGCGTTTTCCCAGATTTCTGTAAGCTTTTCCTCTCAAGTATCGATACCATACATGAGTTTAGACTCTCCGTCGAAATCGAGGTACCTGATATCGAAATGGCGCTGCTATCGTGCACAGAATAAAAGGAGTAAAAAAAGCGAGGCGATGGCAAGCTCAGCAAATCTTCATGATGAACGGGATTCTAATTCGCAGATAAACAAGGTCTGCTCAGACAAGTTCAAGTTGTAGTTGTAAAGCAAATTCTAATCGTGAGGGCATTCCTGCGTGTCAGCTTAAAGACATGCTGAGAAATTCACAGCTCGTATGCAGCTTACCAGACATTTATCATCTTTGTAGATCCACCTTCCCTACCCTCATTCCTATAACGCATCCTTTACATCCGGTCAAATTTTACGCGATGGTCGCTGTGATCACTGTGATAGTAGTCCTGAAACCAGCTAGGTACTCGGCATTTGCCTATTGACAGATCAAATAAATAAACGTCAAAATCTGTCCATTCTTTCAATGCCTGTTTCTATTTTTAGACGTTCCTTCAGCCACACAAACTCCACGTATCTAGAAATAATAACAATACAATAAATGAGGAACCAGTAGAGTACAGGCAGCCGAAATGAAATATCTAAGAAGAGTAGTAGGAAGACTAAAAACACAAATCAGAAACACAACAATAAAGAGATCAAACCAAAGCAGATAGCATAAAACTAAGATAGAAATGAATCAACTGAGATGGTTTGGGCATGTTAACAGAATGAATGACAATACAATAGAATAGCTAAATCAGTATACGGTGCTAAAACTCAAGGTAAAAGACCAAAAGGCAGACCTCGGAGAAAGTGGGGAAGAAGATATAAAAAAGGCATCAACGCAAAGAAATTTAACTTTTTTTGAAAGGAAACAGAAAATGTCAGAACAGGGCATCCTGGAGAAAGATCATCTCGGGCATCTAAACCCATACACCGGAAGGTAGAATGGGAGCTGATAAAGAAAAAAGAAAGAAAGAAAGAAAAAAAGAAAGAAAGAAAAAAAGAAAGAATGAAAGAAAGAAAGAAAGAAAGAGGGAAAGAAAAATAAATAAGAATGTATCCAAGTAATCTTACATTTCCATTTTGTCTGTGTGTGTCTGTGTGTGTATGTGTGTGTCTGTGTGTATGTGTGTGTCTGTGTGTGTATATGTGTGTATGAGTTGTGCATATTGTTCCTTATCTACCTATTATCTTTTCATATACTTCCAAACATTGCTGTTTTGTTGTTGTTGTTGTTGCTGTTATTGTTGTTGTTGTTCTTTTTCATATTATTGCTCTCGTTCTTATGAGTGTTCTTGACTTGCTCTCATTGTCGTTGTTGTTGCTATTATTGTTGCCACTGTTGTTGTTGTAGTTGCTGTTGTCAACGTTGTTGTTCTTGTTGCTCCTGTTTTTGCCACTGTTGTTGTTGTTGTTGCCAATGTCGTTGTTGCTGTTTTTGTTGTTGTTGTCATTGTTGTTGTTGTTGTTGTTGTCAATGTTGTTGTTGTTTTCCGTGTTGTTGTTGTTGTTGCCAATGTTGTTTTTGTTGCTTTTGTTGTTGTTTCTGTTATTGCCACGGTTGTGGTTATTGCAGTTGTTGTTGTTGTTGTTGTTTATGCGAATATTGTTTTTGTTGTTGTTGTTGTTGTTGTCAATGTTGTTGTTTTTGTTGTTGCCACGGTCGTTGTTTTTGTTTTGCGAATATTGTTTTTTTGTTGTTGTTGTTGCGAATATTGTTTTGTGTTGTTGTTGTTGTTGTTGTCAATGTTGTTGTTTTTGTTGTTGCCACGGTTGTTGTTTTTGTTTTTGCGAATATTGTTTTTGTTGTTGTTGTTGCGAATATTGTTTTCTGTTGTTGTTGTTGCGAATATTGTTTTTTTCTGTTGTTGCCATGTTGTTTTTGTTGTTGCCAATGTTTGTTGTTGTTTGCCAATTTTGTTTGTTGTTGTTGTTATTGTTTTTGTTGTTGCCACTGTTGTTGTTTTTTTGTTGATTGTGTTGTTGTTTTTGTTGTTGTTGTTGTTTTTGTTGTTTTTGTTTGTTTTTTTGTTGTTGCCACGTTATTGTTTTTGTTGTTTGTTGTTGTTGCCACTGTTGTTTTTGTTGTTTTTTTGTTGTTGTTTTTGTTGTTGCCACTGTTGTTGTTTTTGTTGTTGCGGCTGTTGTTGTTGTTTTTGTTGTTCCCACTGTTGTTTATTTGTTGTTTTTGTTGTTTTTGTTTGTTGTTTTTGTTGTTGCCACTGTTGTTGTAGTTTTTGTTGTTGCCACTGTTGTTGTTGTGTTTGTTGTTTTTGTTGTTGCCAGTGTTGTTGTTGTTGTTGTTTTTGTTGCCACTGTTGTTGTTGTTTTCATTTGTTGTTTTTGTTGTTGCCACTGTTGTTGTTGTTTTTGTTGTTGCCAAAGTTGTTGTTTTGTTTTTGTTTTTGTTTTGTAACGTTTTCATTTTAACTAATTATTGTTGTTTTACATTGTTGCCACTGTTTTGTTGTTGTTTTTGTTGCCACTTTTGTTGTTGTTTTTGTTGTTTTTGTTGTTTTTGTTGTTGCCACTTTTGTTGTTGTTTTTGTTGTTGCCACAATTGTTGCCAACTTTTGTTGTTGTTTTTGTTGTTTTTGTTGTTGCCACAATTGACTGAAAACAGTGAAATGCTTTTGTTGTTTTTGTTATTGTTTTTTGTTGTTGCCACAGTTGTTGTTGTTTTGTTTTTGTTGTTGCCACTGTTATTTGTTATTGTTTTTGTTGTTATTTGTTGTTATTGTTTTTGTTGTTTTTGTTGTTGTTTTTGTTTTCTGTTTTTGTTTTTGTTTTTGTTGTTATTTTTTGTTTGACAAGAATTTTTGTTTTTGTTGTTGTTTTTGTTGTTGTTTTTGTTGTTGCCATTGTTGTTGTTGTTTTTGTTGTTGCCATTGTTGTTGTTTTGTTTTTGTTGTTTTGTTGTTGTTTTTGTTTGTTGTTTTGTTGTTGTTCTTTTTTGTTGTTGCCACTGTTGTTGTTGTTTTGTTGTTTTTGTTGTTGTTTTTGTTGTTGTTGTTGTTGTTTTTGTTGTTGCCACTGTTGTTATTGTTTTTGTTGTTTTTGTTGTTGTTCTTGTTTTTGTTGTTGTTGTTGTTGTTTTTGTTGTTGCCACTTTGTTGTTTTTGTTTTTGTTGTTGCCACTGTTGTTGTTTTTGTTTTTGTTGTTGTTTTTTGTTTTTGACTTTTTGTTGTTGTTTTTGTTGTTTTTGTAATGTTGTTTTGTTGTTGCCACTGTTGTTGTTGTTTTTGTTTTTGTTGTTGTTGTTGTTGTTATTGTTTTTGTTGTTGCCACTTTGTTGTTGTTTTTCTGTTGCCATTGTTGTTGTTGTTTTTGTTGTTGCCAATGTTGTTGTTGTTGTTGTTGTTTTGTTGTTTATGTTGTTGTTATTGTTTTTGTTGTTGCCACTTTGTTGTTGTTTTGTTTTTGTTGTTGCTGTTGTTTTGTTGTTGCTTTTGTTGTTGCCACAGTTGTTGTTATTGTTTTTGTATTGTTGCCACAGTTGTTTTTGTTGTTGTTTGTTGTTGTTGCCACAGTTGTTGTTGTTGTTGTTGTTGTTTTTGCTTTTGTTGTTTTTGTTGTTGTTCTTTGTTGTTGCTTTGTTGTTCTTTTTTTTGTTGTTGCCACAGTTGTTGTTGTTTTTGTTGTTGCCACAGTTGTTGTTGTTGTTTTTGTTGTTTTTGTTGTTTTTGTTTTGTTGTTTTTGTTTTTGTTTCACTGTTGTTGTTGTTGTTTTTGTTGTTGCCACTGTTGTTGTTGTTGTTTTTGTTGTTGCCACAGTTGTTGTTGTTTTTGTTTTTGTTGTTGCCACTGTTGTTGTTCTTGTTTTTGTTGTTGTCACTGTTGTTGTTGTTGTTTTTGTTGTTTTTGTTGTTGTTGTTTTTGTTGTTGCCACAGTTGTTGTTGTTGTTTTTGTTGTTGCCGCTGTTGTTGTTTGTTTTTTGTTGTTGCCACTGTTGTTGTTGTTTTTGTTGTTGCCGCTTTTGTTGTTGTTGTTTTTGTTGTTTGCTTTGTTGTAAGGTTGCCGCTGTTGGGACAGGCGTTGTTTTTTTGTTGTTGCCTTACTGTTGTTGTTCTTGTTTTTGTTCGGCCACTGTTGTTGTTCGTTGTTGTTTTGTTGGACTTGTTGTTGCCACTGTTGTTGTTGTTTTGTTGTTGCCACTGTTGTTGTTGTTTTTGTTTTTGTTGCCGTTGTTGTTGTTTTTGTTGTTGCCACCGTTGTTGTTGTGTTGGGGTTGTTTTGTTGTTGCCACAGTTGTTGTTGTTTTTTATGTTTGTTTCAGAATCGATGGCTGTTGTTATTGTTTTTGTTGTTGCCACTGTTGTTTTCTTGTTTTTGTTGTTGCGACTGTTGTTGTTGTTTTTGTTGCCCAGGCTCGTTTGTTGTTTTTGTTGTTGCCGCTTTTGTTTGTTGCCACTGATGTTATTGTTTTTGTTGTTTTCGCTGTTGTTGTTCTTGACTCAAGTTGCGACTGTTGTTGTTCTTGTTTTGTTGCGCAGTGTTGTTCTTGTTTTTGTTGTTGCGCTGTTGTTGTTCTTGTTTTTTGTTGTTGCCACTGTTGTTGTTCTTATTGATGTTGTTGTTTTTGTTGTTGTTTTTTGTTCTTGTTTTTGTTGTTGCCACAGTTGTTGTTGTTTTGTTGCCATTATTGTTATTGTTTTTGTTGTTCTTGTTTTTTGTTCTTGTTGTTATTGTTTTTCTTGTTCTTGTTCTTGTATTTGTTGTTGCGACTGTTGTTGTTTTGTTGTTCTGTTGTTGTTGTTTGTTGTTCTTGTTGTTGTTTTTTTTGTTGCCACTGTTGTTCTTGTTTGTTGTTGTTGTTTTTGTTGTTGCCATTGTTGTTGTTTTTCTTCTTCTTCTTCTTGTTGTTCTTGTTGTTTTTGTTCTTGTTCTTCTTCTTCTTGTTTTTCTTCTTCTTCTTGTTCTTCTTGTTCTTGTTCTTCTTCTTGTTCTTGTTCTTTTTCTTGTTCTTGTTCTTGTTCTTGTTCTTGTTCTTGTTCTTCTTCTTCTTCTTCTTGTTCTTCTTCTTCTTCTTCTTCTTCTTCTTCTTCTGCTTCTTTTTCTTCTTCTTCTTTTCTTCTTCTTCTTCTTCTTCTTCTTCTTCTTCTTCTTCTTCTTCTTCTTCTTCTTCTTCTTCTTCTTCTTCTTCTTCTTCTTCTTCTTCTTCTTCTTCTTCTTCTTGATCTTCTTCTTCTTCTTCTTCTTCTTCTTCTTCTTCTTCTTCTTCTTCTTTCTTCTTCTTCTTCTTCTTCTTCTTCTTCTTCTTCTTCTTCTTCTTCTTTTCTTCTTCTTCTTTCTTCTTTTTCTTCTTCTTCTTCTTTTCTTCTTCTTCTTCTTCACTTCTTCTTCTTCTTCTTCTTCTTCTTCTTCTTAAGAACTTCTTCTTCTTCTTCTTCTTCTTCTTCCTCTTCTTCTTCTTCTTCTTCTTTTCTTCTTCTTCTTCTTCTTCTTCTTCTCTTCTTCTTCTTCTTTCTTCTTCTTCTTCTTCTTCTTCTTCTTCTTCTTGTTTCTTCTTCTTCTTCTTCTTCTTCTTTTTCTTCTTCTTCTTCTTCTTCTTAATCTTCTTGCTCCTATTATTCTTAATATCCTTATTATTTATTAATAATAATTATTATTAATAATAATGATAATAATAATTAATAATAATAATAATAATAATAATAATAATAATAATAATAATAATAATAATAATAATATAACACAGTAATAACAATGATGATAATGATGATGATGATGATGATGATGATGATGATGATAATGATGATGATGACGTTGATGATGATAATGATGATGATGATAATAATAATAGTAATATTGATCACAATAATAATAATTGTTTTTAAACCCGGGCATTGAACAGGTGAACATCTGTACGTTAGGCGGTCCTGCCCTCCACGAGTCTCCTGCTGCCTTGCAGGATGATCTTGGCTGACCAAAGGCAAAGGGAGTTTAACCTGACAGAAAACAGCCTCCGAGCAGTGGACAGAGTCAGCACCTGTACGCTAATTTGGCAGTCCCGCCCTCCACGAGTCTCCTGCTGCCTTATAGAGAGGTCTTGGCTGATCAAAGGCTAAGTGGAGTTAAGCCTGACTAAGAAAACAGAAAACAACCTGCTGCCTTGCAGGCAGGTTTGGTCGACCGAAGACTAAGGAGAGTTAACCCTGACAGAAAATAATAAGAGCCTGGTAGAGAGCCTCAAGAGAGAGACCCTCACCATCTACCTAGAAAATAACAAGGCCTGGTAGGGGGCTAATCCCCACCTTATCCAAAAACAAACAGATTCAAACGATGATAAACCCTTTCGAGACGAATGGACGAACACAGATTGTGACTTTTGGAACATCGAATATCAAGGCAATAAATGGAAACAGAGTTAGAATTAGCTGAAGAAATGGAAAAAAAGTAGAGGGGAGGGAGAAGAACATAGGAAAACAGAGAAAAAAAAGAAAATAAGGAATCGAAAAATATTTAATCTTCTCAGGAGTAGATGTCAAAGATAGAACTTTCCCGGGAATATTTTATAGTGCATAAAAGGCATGAGGAGCTAATAGAAAGTTGGAAATTTGTAAGCCCACGGCTATTAGGGGTAAACAATAAACCAAAAGGACGAGAAATTAAATTATTAATGCTTATTGACCAAACGAAGACGCAACTAAAGAAGAAAAAGATAAAAACGAATATTAGAGTTTTTTACATAGAATCTTAAACTCAAACAGGAACTAATGATTTAAGGAGATTTAAAAGCTAGAGTGGCAACAATGTAGAAACGACTAGCTGTAATAGGTAAAAAATTGAAGAAACAATTCTCCAAATGGGAGAGACTAACTAGATTGGATGTAATTTAGAAAGAATAACATGAAAATAGCCAACATTTTTTTCCTCATGAAGATATCCACAAATATACAAGAGTAAATAAAGACAGGTGTGAAAAGTTAAATGATAGACTACAATAATAGAGACTCCTTTTTACAGTACATTGGATGCAATGAGTAAACTGAGTTAGCATTCAAATTATTTAGTCCTTCATTGACTTAGTGATTGCCAAAATGAGATTACTGACTGAAGAAAACAAACAGAAAAGGAAAGAAAGATAGCTACTAAACTCAAAATAGAGGAATTAAATAAACCAGTAGTAAAACAGGTATTTAATCTAGGATAAAAAAGATTTATCAGTGAAAGACAGATGGATCTGAATGATAGCACAATAGAAGAAAAGTTCAGATGTATAAAGAAACACTCCTCAGTTGTATTGAAGAGGTCTTTGAGTAGGAAACAAATTAAAGGAGATGGAAAAAGAACAGCATGGTTAATGAATTCAAGACTAAGATCAAAGAAAAGGATGCCTGGAAGAAATATTGCAAATAAAGAGACCAGAGGATTCATAGATTACGTGATAAAAAGAACTATCGCCATTCACGGAATTAGGAAAACAAAACAGGAACAATCATTCAGTTTGAACAAAGATTCATACTATGGTTCAAAGGAAATCAAAAGCAATTCACGTTGCGTTCAATGATGGTTATGCAAATATTTAAGCATGACCATTATTCATTTATAAGAATGCCAATGGACAAATAATTTAATTGGTTTATTCAGGAAATCATGGAAAATGATTCTTTCATTCATGTATTTTCAACAATTTTTCATGCATTCCTTGAACATTGAAACTTCATTTACAGGATCAATTATTTGAGGAGTGACTATGTAATTCATTGAGACAGCTGAAATGTAGATATGCGTCAATGGATTCAAATCCAAACAGCTATTAGAAAAGTGAAATTAGAAAGGCCCCAGGAAATCAAGTTTATTCAGAAATTTATTAAAAACCATTTAGGCAGACAAACTATTTATTCATTCAATTTGCCAAACATTCATTTAGTCAAACAGGTGCAAACGACTGGATTCAAAAATGTACCAATTCATGAATGGATCAACTATGGAAAGCTCAAACTATCATATCCTTTTTTCGTACCAGGAAAATTTATTCAGGTTTACTGGAAATGAGATTCAGGAATTCAGTTTATGATCAATGAACTAAATAAACCAGAGGTTGATTTGATGAAAAGAAGTACAAGACCACATAATATTTATAATTAGACAAATAATAAAAATGTTCCTTCAAAGGAGAAATATTGACTTCCTATGTTTTATTGACTTAAAAAGCATTTCACTGTGAGAATCCAAAAATGGCATTCCTTCAACTTCATTTAGGAAAGGCAACATTTAACAAAAATCAAAAAGTTTTACAATAAACCAACATTTATTGTTATTACTTCTGGACCTTTATTCAGATGCATTTATTAGATCACAGCTGAAGACAAAGCAGAACATAAAACTCTTTAATGCAAATATCTCAAAGACAGTAGAATTGGGGAAAACAACAAACAAGACAATGAATCAGTATTGGCCAGTAAACAGTAAATGAACTCACATGATTTCGGTTTGCTGATGGATTTAGTTCTGTTTGGAGAATCAGAAAATTGAGATGGTTTGACAGCATGATGAACAATGACACTAAATAAGACAGAGACAGAGACAGACAAGACAGACAGAAAACTAAAAAGGAGGAGAGACAGAAAAAGTGTGAGGGAGAGATAGATTTAGAACAAGTTCAGAGCTACCATTACATTAGAGACAGAGATTAGACAGACATTAGAAAAGACTACGAGACATAAACAGACAGACACATCAAGAGAGGCAAGCAAGATACAGAACCATATTATTAGGACAGATTATTATAGTAAACAGAATTGTTAGAGACAGACAGAGACAGGCATTATACAACACCTAGACAGAGACAGAGACAGAGATTACAGACATTATTATTACATTATTATATATTATTATTAAAGAGATCATTACAGAGACAGACAGAGACAGTTATCCAGACAGAGACAGATTATTAGACATTTGTTACAGACAGAGACAGAGACAGAGACAGATCAGACAGATCATCAGAGATTATTACCTAGACAGAAATTAGACAGATTATTACAGACAGATTACAGACATTATTACAAACAGATTATTATGATTATGACAGATAATTCTTACAGACATTATTATTACACAGATAAAGATTACATCATCAAGACAGAGACAGAGATCATTATCATCATAGACAGATCATTAACAGACAGAGATTATTATTAGAAACAGGGATAAAACAACAAAAAAACTGGTCATTGTGATTGACTGTTGGCTTTCTGGTCTCTGTTGGCTTTCTGGTCTCTGTTGGCTTTCTGGTCTCTGTTGGCTTTCTGTCCTCTGTGTGTCTTTCTGTCTCTGTTGGCTTTCTGTCCTCTGTGTGTCTTTCTGGTCTCTGTTGGCTTTCTGGTCTTGTTGGCTTTCTGGTCTCTGGCTTTCTGGTCCTCTGTTGGCTTTCTGGTCTCTGTTGGCTTTTTGTCGCTTGGCTTTCTGGTCTCTGTTGGCTTTCTGGTCTCTGTTGTCTTTCACTGGAAATTAACAGAATCATTATTATTTGCATTATTAGAGACATTACAGACATTAGACATTAGTATTAAATTGACAGAGATTATTAAAGTCTTTCTGTCTTCAGAGACAGACATATTCTGTCAAGACATTATTACTGTCTGTGTTGTTATGTGTGATGTGTGTGACAGACAAGACAGAGACAGACAGAGAGAGATTACAGACAGACAGACAGACAGAGACAGACAGCATGACAGAGAGATTACAGAACAGGAATACAATTTTCTCAAAGTAGAGAAAATAATATATTTTTAGGTTACTACGTCGCAACATAAAAGGCCCACAGCATGTTATCATTAGTACTGAGACAGAAAGGAGTTAATTGAATGAAAAATGGTAAGTAAAACCACACACAAAATAAGTGAGGGAAAAAATATGTCTCTGGGGTCGGCAATTGTAAAAATGAACGTTAAATACTACAACATAAGCCATTACATAGCAGAACAAATATAATAATATAAACAAACACATTTGCAGAGCAAAAAGTTGTAACTAGATTAATAAAGGAATATATTCACATTTATAAGATATACTAGTGCAGCAACTTGTTTACAAAACGGATAAACAATGCTAGAGATTTATTTGAATTCAAATCTGTCAATAGTTAGAAATCAATTTGTGAAAACAGTTTCCCATTGACATGTATTTGTATTCTCCAACCATCGTATCCATTAGGAAAAAAACATTTCAGCAGAGATTTTTAGTTTCTTCTCTAAACAGGTCTGCTTGACATAAGTTGCAAACTACTTCCATGGCATACAGCTGGTGTCTCTGTACATTAGGGAAATGATCTAGATATATAGCATTCTATTGATCTATACGCAGGTCTTGATGAGCTGTGTCTAGATCTAGATTTATTTGGTCTTGAATCAAAGCCTCATTCCTATAACAACGTATTTTGAAGTCTACCTCATGCAGGGATTGGATCGGGTAGTGGTCTAGATCTAGAGAATCTGCTCTTGCTTCTGTATTATTATCTAGATCTGGTCTAGATTCTAGATCTAGATCTACATCATTGTCAACATTGTAACGTGAAGTTGACAGAACCTCACGTTTTCGCTTTGCTCTTGCTTCTAGATCTAGATCTATGTTGTTATCATTATCTAGAGCAAGATCTGGCCTTGATTCTAGATCTACGTCATTGTCAACATTGTTACCGGTACGGAAATTTGACTGTACCTTTCGTTTTCGCTTGGCATTTCGAGTATGGTAGCTAAGGCTTTGCTTTCGCTTACCCATCAAGAATACAATTACAATAGGCTAGTAATTTACACAAACATGGGCTAGCGGGCGAAGACTGTGAACGTTTGAATCACATTGGTCTTGGTTTACTTACAGATCTATTAGATGACAGTATTTTACTAAATGTACGGCCAAAATTCTTTGAAGAAAATGGCCAAAATGGTGTCTCAAGGATTTAATGTCTCTTCGTAACAGCACGTCTTTAAACCACTAAATGCATTTATAAGGTTATAGAATGATGAATTTGAAAGGATTAGGGCTGCAAAAACCAATCACCAAATCGTCAAATATTATTAGGTACAGGCATTTGGCGCTAAATGACTCAAACTGGTATAATTACATTGACTTCCTTTCATTTATTTACTACGGTCGTTTGGTAGAGGCAAGGCTTCGAAGTCTTCATGACTGCCTTCATTCGTATAAATAATTCAAGACTCAAATGGCAGGAGTAAAGGTATAACAGCTGTTGCCATAATTCTAGATAGGCCATTGTTGATTCCACATCGATTCTCTAACTCCATGTGCAATTTGACGTTTGAAATCATTGTCGTTCCTGAGATTCGCTCAGTCTAAGTTTTGCTCATGAAATAGTCTATTTTTTTATTATATCAAATATTAAGACGAATAATAGAGATGGATAGAAAGAAAGAAAATAGCTATATCTAATGACTGAGAACCAAACAGACAAAACCGTTGTCGAGATAGATATAAACAAAAACAAAATAAATAAATGGATAAATGGATGGAAATATGAACATATATAACAGTTATATTTATAAAGAGACTATATATATATATATATATATATATATATATAAATATATATATAGATATAGATAGATATATATATATATATATATATAAAGATAGATGGGTATGTCAGATAAAAGATAGATATGATAGATAGATAGAATAGATAGATAGATAGATAGATAGATAGATATAGATAGATATATAGATAGATAGATAGATAGATAGATAGATAGATAGATAGATAGATATAGATAGATATATAGATAGATAGATAGATAGATAGATAGATAGATAGATAGATAGATAGATAGATAGATAGATAGATAGATAGATAGATAGATAGATACATAGATAGATAGATAGATATAGATAGATAGATAGATAGAAATAGATAGATAGATAGATAGATAGATAGATAAATAGATAGGTAGATAGATAGATAGATAGATAGATAGATAGATAGACAGATAGATAGATAGATATATAGATAAATACCAGTACAGACATGCATACATTCATAAAGAGATCTATAAGTAGGTTGCTGAAGACAAACATATTCATAATCTTTTGATAAGTTCAGTGACTTAAAGAATGTCAGTGAGCAAGTGAGTGAATGAATAACTGAGTGAATGGGTGAGTACGTGATTGGCAGGTAAATTGACAGATAAATTGACAGTTAAATTGATAAGGCACTCACACCCAAACCTGTCTCTCTGCACTCCAGTCAAGGACAGACGTAGACATCAAACCAGCAGGACGGACAGGAAGCATGTCCAGACTGTGGGGGAAAAGGGAGGCAATCCATGAGAACATGGTCACAGAAATTAACTGTATTCTACGATGTTGTGCCCTATTGGCTTGTGCGAGAGGCGTTCAATATGCCTTCACTCTAACTATGAACTGTTGTACAACGATGGAGAATGTGCTTGCTATCTTTATAGAACGTTGCATGTGGATTTTGTTTTGGGAAACCTGATGATAGAGTGAACTTGAGAGCACTTTATTCTAGACGTAGTTCTTGAACACCACAAGATTACGTCATTGTCAATAGACACAATGCCGTACAGCGTGGCAACCGCGGCTACATTTTGTCACAGGTAGATGACAGGTGCTTCCAAGATAAAACTGTTATCGTTTCTCTCGTCTATTCCTCTTTTTTTTCTTTTTTTTAAAGTTTTCAATATATTTGTCCTATTGCACAATTTCAGTTTAAAGGTTTTGGTAAAAGAAATAACAATACCAAAGCTGAGAGACGTCACAATTTTTACATGGTTGTGCTTTCGTTTACATAAATGTTGTGAAAGACTATGAAGAAAGATACAGTTGTGTTAACTTAATATAATACAATTTGTCAGTTCAATTTTCCTCATAGAGTAAAATCAACAAAGTAAACTGCGGTCTTGTGTCTTAACATCCAATTTCGGTTTTCCTTTACATCTATTTTGAAGAGGATTTTGAGTTTCGGACTGTCTGTAAGTTAGAATATCGAACGTTGACGAAGGGGAGCGGTCAAACAATGACTATTCAGAGAATTTTCCCTGGGCCAACGGTCAGATTGAGAATCACAGGTGGATGTCACAGATGTGCAAAATAAATTTAAAAACGAACATGATGATAGACAATTTGAATAAACCCAAAACGGTTAGATTGTACACTAAATGAAACACGATTCTTAATTTGTCAGCATCGCGGCACTAAGTGTTACAATTGCTTTATGTCCAATTTTCACAAATTCAGGATTTAGTTACTACTTGTCTAAAATGTATTCTATATCCTCGTACAACAGTTGAATCATATTCTAAATAAGTAAATAAGTTGTGTGTTTTTTTTCATATTTACATATGTGTTGTTTATAGAGTTCAAAACATTTAAGTGATTTTTCATAAACGAGCAAATAGATAATGGGAATTCATTTTGACGTTGAATAATATAGATCAAGGGTAGTTTCAAGACATGTAAATGTGAGTTTTCTTATGGTGATTGCCAACAGCAGTTGTACATATTGTGGTATTTTGATCAAAGTTTGGCCAATGTTATATATTTGTCTTGGCTGTTAGCCTTGACATTGTTTAGGTGTTTTTTCTTTTGGTGAATGGTTAGAAGTGGAAAGGGAACAGACATGTATGTGTGTGTGTGTGTGTGTGTGTGTGCGGTGTATGTATGCAGTTCGTGTGTGGGAGTTAGAAAGATAGCAAAGAGATAGATAGATAGATAGAGTCGGGAGATGAGAAGGAGAGTTAATAGAGTCAAGAGCCAAGGGATCGTTTTTAAAACGCACAGGGAGGGATATCCAGTTATTGGGAGATTTTATCGTCTGCTCCGAGGGGGAGACTAGGTGACAGAGACAGACACAGACACAGAGACAGACACAGACACAGACACAGACACAAAAAGACAGAAAATATATAGTAAGAGAGATAGGCAGACCGTCAACTGCTTGGAAAGATCTGAGACAGACTTTGAAAAAGAGACTAACAAACAGGCAGGCAAACAGACAGACTGGCAGAGATAGAAATGGAGGAGACGGGAAAAAGACATGTGAAATATGTTGGTGTGTGGGTGTGTACCATGTGTGTGTGAGAGCTGAGACGAGACCAAGGAAAGACAGACAGACAGACAGACAGACAGTTAGACAGACAGACAGAGAAGAAATAGAGCCATGGACAGAGTTTGAGAGACAGAGACTGAGACAGAGACAAAAGACAGGGACAAGGACAGAGGCAGAGATTGGAGACATTTTGATGAGACAGAGACAGACAGAGACAAGACAGAGAGACAGATGACAGAGAGGTGATGAAAGAAGAAAAGTTTAGGAAGACAGAAGCCAAGGGAAATCAGAGACCAGAGATGAGGATACAGACAGACCAACATACACAGACTGAAGGAAGCAGAAAAAAAGCCAGATAAACAGACAAACAGAGAACCATACAGATGAAACAAATTTGTAAAAGGTGGACGGGGGTGGGGGTGGGGGTGTGATGAAAAAGAAGGAAGACTAAAAATGAAAGCAAAAGGAACCGTGGGAAACTATAGAATGAGGATGAAAAAGAGAGAGTGAAGAAAAACTGCTGAAAAAATAAAAACGTTGAAGCAATTAATCCAAAAGATTAAATAAAGTCTAACTGTGAAGTGTTACTAAGACCACTGTGTTGCAGGCATGGGTTTGGCGTTGGAGAAGTATGACACCAGGAATAAACTTGGGTGTTCAACATTACATTAGTCTTCGTACCATGCATGGTGGAAGAGTCAAACAATTCGTTTTGGGGAAAAACAAAAAGGGATTTACGGTTAGAATGAGCGTGAAAGAAATATATATATACAGAGAGAGAAAGAACATACAGACATACAGACAGACAAACAGACAGACAGACAGAGACAGAAACAGAGACAGAGACAGAGACAGAGACAGTAGACAAATGAGAAAATATATATACAGAGAGATGAGAAAGAGACATACAGACATACAGACAGACAAACAGACAGACAGACAGAGACAGAAGCAGAGACAGAGACAGAGACAGAGACAGAGAGACAAACAGAGAGAGAGAGAGAGATAGATGAGAGAAGAGAGAGAGTAAGAGAGTCTCTGCCTTCCACAAGGGGGGTGGGGTGGGTGGAGACATAGATATAAGTCTCAGACGACAGACAGACAGACAAACAGATAATTAGATAGATAGATAGTTAGATATATAGATAGCTAGATATACAGATAGATAGATAGACAGATA
The DNA here is from genome assembly GCA_037039925.1 of Doris montereyensis. Lineage (NCBI taxonomy): Eukaryota > Metazoa > Mollusca > Gastropoda > Nudibranchia > Dorididae > Doris > Doris montereyensis. The sequence goes on from JAXRKP010000086.1 coordinate 431,061, forward strand.
GATAGATAGATAGATTATTAGATAGATAGATAGATAAATAGATATATAGATAGATAGGTAGGTAGATTTGAGAGAGGTGTTTCTTTTTGATATCTAAGCACTTTTATTTTTCAGAATTTTTTAATTTAGCATATTATATCGTTTCCCTTTAAGAGAGAGAGAGAGAGAGAGAGAGAGAGAGTTTGTGTCTATTTGAGAAACCTTGAGAGAGAGAGAGAGAGAGAGAGAGAGAGAGATGTGAGAGCCAGAGACGGACAGACAGACAGACAGAGTCAGAGCATATTGTATTCATGTGTAATGCGTTTGTGAGCATGTGTTTTTATTTGTTACAAATAACTCAAAAATGTATATTTGTTGCGAAACAGCCCTCTCTCCCCCTAGATCCCCCCCCTCCTCCCCCTCCCCCAAACCCCCTACTCACTCTCCTTCTATCCCAAAGGAAGGATAAAATTTAAAAAAGGACAGAAGACTGGGTTTAGCTGCTCTTCTTTTAGGCGTCCCCTGCTTTACTCATCTTGTGGAACTTTAAACGAACGCGTATTTATAAATTAACTGTCCTCGATCGTTTACGCTGGAGAAGTAACGGTAAACATTTGTCGTAAGTTTAACCTAGAGTACCTCTTTTTTCTACTCTTCTTTCATCGCCGTTCAAGTCACCCTGATCTTGTATCCTTCCGCGCTTAGCCTGTTTTTTGACAGGTGGATATTCCTTCTCTCCTTAAGCGTTGATATTATACACAGTGGAATTGTTTTCGAAACCTTTAGGCTAATGATTATCTCTGTCATTAAAATCTTGTTAAGGAGGGAAGCCCTTAGGTAAAACTTTAATGCGCCTAGGATTGTCTTCTGGCTTCCTTACCCTTCTACAAACTAACCATCCCCCCACCTGCCCTTCAGACCCCCACCCCCTGTCCTCTGAGCCAATTTTCTTTCCTTCTTTATGTCGTTCTTTTTCGTTCTTTCTTTCTTTCTTTTCTTTCTTTCCTTCTTTATGTCGTTCTTTCTTTATTTATTTATTCCTTCTCCTTCTTTCCTTCTTTATGTTGTTCTTTCTTTCTTTCTGATTTTTTCATTCTTCATGGAATTCTTTTTTTCTTTCTTTCTTTCCTTTTTGGGCTATTCTTTCTTTCCTTCCTTCTTTATGTCGTTCCATTCTTTCTTTCTTTTTTTCTATTTTCTTTGTTTCCTTCTTTATTTCGTTCTTTTTTTTGTTTCTGTTTCTTTCTTTCCTTCTTTCTTCCACTCTTCATTCTTCCCTTCTTTATGTAGTTCTTTCCTTCTTTCTTTCTTTTTTCTGTCTTTTGTTCCTTCTTTATGCCGTTTTATTCTTTCTTTACTTCTGGAAACAAATCATTCTTTGTTTCGTTATGTCATTCTTTCTTTCGTTCTTTCTTGCTTTCCTTCTTTGAGTCGTTCTTCTTTTGTTCTTTCTTTTTATGTATGCCGTTTCTTTCTTTCTTTCTTTCTATCGTTCTTTCTTTATGTCGTTGTTCTTTCTTTCATTCTTGCTTTCTTTCTTTTTTCTTTCTTTCCTTCCTTCTTTATGAGAGTTCTTTCTTTCTTTCTTTCCCTTCCTTCTTTATGTTCTTTCTTTCTTTCTTTAGGTCGTTCTTTCTTTCTTTCTTTCTTTCTTTCTTTTTCGTTCTTTCTTTCTTTCTTTAGTCGTTCTTTCTTTCTTTCTTTATGTCGTTCTTTTCTTTCTTTCTTTATGTCGTTCAGAAACGACTTTCTTTATCTAATTCTTTCTTTCTTTCTTTCTTTCTTTCTTTATGTCGTTCTTTCTTTCTTTCTTTACGTCGTTCTTTCTTTCTTTCTTTATGTCGTTCTTTCTTTCTTTCTTTATGTCGTTCTTCTCATTTCTTTCTTTAGAGTCGTTCTTTCTTTCTTTCTTTCTTTCCTTTCATTGTTTATGTTCTTTCTTTCCTTTCTTTATGTCGTTCTTTCTTTCTTTCTTTATGTCGTTCTTTCTTTCTTTCTTTATGTCGTTCGTTCTTTCTTTTCTTTCTTTCTTTCTTTCTTTATGTCGTTCTTTCTTTCTTTCTTTATGTCGTTCGTTCTTTCTTTCTTTCTTTCTTTCTTTCTTTATGTCGTTCTTTCTTTCTTTTGTTCTTTCTTTCGTTTTATTCGTTCTTTTTTCTTTTGTCGTTCGTTCTTTCTTTCTTTCTTTCTTTCTTTCTTTATGTCGTTCTTTCTTTCTTTCTTTCTTTCTTTTCTTTCTTTCTTTATGTCGTTCGTTCTTTCTTTCTTTATGTCGTTCGTTCTTTCTTTCTTTCTTTCTTTCTTTTCTTTCTTCTTTTATGTCGTTCGTTCTTTCTTTCTTTATGTCGTTCGTTTCTTTCTTTCTTTTTTTCTTTCTTTCTTTCTTTCTTTTCTTTATAATCGTTCTTTTTTCTTTCTTTCTTTCTTTCTTTCTTTTCTTTCTTTATGTCGTTCTTTCTTTCTTTCTTTATGTCGTTCGTTCTTTCTTTCTTTCTTTCTTTCTTTGTGTTATAGTTGTTCTTTCTTTTCTTTCTTTATGTCGTTTTTTTCTTTCTTTATGTCGTTCGTTCTTTCTTTCTTTCTTTTTTTTTCCTTTCTTTCTTTTTTTTTCCGTTTCTTTTTCTTTCTTTATGTCGTTTTTTTCTTTCCCCTTCCACCAGCTCTACTTCTTTCTTCTTGAACTTTTGCCTTGAGATATGGGAAAGAGGAGGGGGGGGCAGTTACTTTGCCATGATTAAATAGCACAAAGTAAGGTAAAAGATTAATGGAGTGTCTTTGCGCGTGTGTGTGTGTGTGTGTGTGTGTGTGTATTTGTATGTGTTGTTCGTGTGAGTCTCTTTTAATGACCAGGATTTGGTATTTAGTAAAAAAAAAGTCTGGTGTGAACTAGGTACAATTTCGGTCAATGCATTAACACAGTGCGAGTTGGTAAGTGTAAACAAAGAATCCATCACTGTCTCAAAGAAGATAAGTCACGTGAATCGAAAGTAATTTATGATCTTCCTATTTATCTGTGAAGAAAGAAAGTCAGATTGTGAGATAGGGTAGTTTGAAAAGAATGAGACGGAAACTATCTGGTGAGAAAATAGAAATCAGAAACACACGTGGTACATTAAGAAAAAGGTCTACAGGTGGCTACCAGATGTTCGCACAAATGCTAGATGCGGTAAACAAAGACAAACAAGCTAACAAAGGAACAAACAAACAAACAAAAATGAAAAGTTCCTTCAAGGCCCTTAAGGCCTATAGAGCGGAGCGTATCCCTGTTTCTATAGCGTGAAGCAGAACAGGTGACAATAATCACCTCCTGGCCAGGATGCTAGTCTGACGCAGGTTTTGACTCCCAAGCTAGTGCTTGTACCCAATTGCACCGGGGGTGTGTTAAGTGTCTTTCCCAAGGAACACAACGTCGGACCTGGCTTTGTTAGGATTCGAACTCGAGACCTCATGATCCCCAGTTCGGCAGCCTAACCGCTTAGCCACCGACGCCACAACAAATATAAGCAATTGACAAATTGAGTGACAGACAGTCCTTAAGACTTCAAGACACTTTTTGATATGTATAAAAATATATTCCCCACACACAATCGCGTATACATAAAAGGCGGGCTTCTACACATACATACACATGCACACACATACACACATACATATATACATACACAATGTATACATACATGTATACACACATACATGCATACACACACATACATACATACATACATACATACATACATACATACATACATACATACATACATACATACATACATACATACATACATAGATACATACATACATAAATACATAAATACACTCATATACATATAACATGTACGCACATACGAGTAGATGTATATAAATAGACTGACAGGGCAGACAGACACACACTGACAGACAGACAGACAGACATAGATAGATAGATAGATAGATAGATAGATAGATAGATAGATAGATAGAT
>JAXRKP010000086.1:440000-450000 GCA_037039925.1 Doris montereyensis
TTTCATAGAAGCTTTGCCAGTCTGGGAGTAAAACATCTTTAATTAAACTGTTCATTGTATGCTTGTGGCAATAATACAAGTGACTTGAATGTGTATGACTCTCCGTGAGTATGGTGATATCCTTATATTATATATATATATCCATTGTGATTTCCTTATTATATATATATCCATTGTGATTTCCTTATATTATATCTATATCCATTGTGATTTCCTTATATTATATATATATCCATGGTGATATCGTTATATTATGTATATCGTCATTCGTTATATTATGTATATCCATGGTGATATCGTTATATTATATATATCCATGGTGATATCGTTATATTATGTATATCCATGATGATATCGTTATATTATGTATATCCATGATGATATCGTTATATTTATATATATCCATGGTGATATCGTTATATTATGTATATCCATGGTGATATCGTTATATTATATATATCCATGGTGATATCATTATATTATATATATATCCATGGTGATATCGTTATATTATGTATATCCATGGTGATATCATTATATTATGTATATATTGTGATTTCCTTATATTATGTATATCAATGGTCATATCATTATATTATGTATATCAATGGTGATATCGTTATATTATGTATATCAATGGTGATATCGTTATATTATGTATATCCATGGTGATATCGTTATATTATGTATATCCATGGTGATATCGTTATATTATGTATATCCATGGTGATATCGTTATATTATGTATATATTTATTGATATCCATGGTCATATTATATTTGTATATCATTGATATGTTATATTATGTATATCCTTGATATTGTTATATTATTTATTGGGATATCCTCATATTATATTTATCCATTGTGACATCCTTATATTATATATATCCATGGTGGCATCCTTATATTATATATATCCATGGTGGTATCCTTATATTATATATATTTATTGGTGATATCGTTAATATTATATATATATATTATATATATCAATGGTGATATCCTTATATTATATATATTTATTGGGATATCCTTATATTATATATATCCATGGTGGTATCCTTATATTATATATATTTATTGGGATATCCTTATATTATATATATTTATTGGGATATCCTTATATTATATATATCCATGGTGATATCGTTATATTATGTATATCCATGGTGATATCCTTATATTATATATATTTATTGGGATATCCTTATATTATATATATTTATTGGGATATCTTTATATTATATATATCCATGGTGGTATCCTTATATTATATATAGTTATTGGATATCCTTATATTATATATATTTATTGGGATATCCTTATATTATATATATATCCATTGGAATATCCTTATATTATAGACATTTATTGGGATATCTTTATATTATATATATCCATGGTGATATCCTTATATTATATATATCCATGGTGATATCCTTATATTATATATATACATGGTGATATCCTTATATTATATATATCCATGGTGATATCCTTATATTATATATATCCATTGTGATATCCTTATATTGTATTTATCCATTGTGGATAATTTCTGACTTACAAACTGAAGCCCAAAGACAGGATGTGCTTAAAAAATCATACCTTGAGACACTGAGTGAAATTGGCACTTTTTAAAAAATATATCATATACTATATTATAAACATCCAACAGCAAATTATATAAGAAGAAAAAATCATTCTGGCACCGCACTCAGCTGTTAGCTTCAACCCAGCCTAAAGCTCCAAGCAATGAGTTAAAATTCTAAAACAACGTCCACAAGAAAAAGAAAGAATAATAATGAAACTCAAAATAAAGATCATTATTAGATCAAATAAAAAACTAAATCAAAGCCACATTTAAAAAGAAGAAATAAATGGTGAAACAAAATATAAAGGAAATACAATACAGATATGTATTGTGTTGACATCTTTCCCTTTGTTGATAGCTGAGCTTCTTCATAATAACTGACTTGATTCCAGAGTACTTATGTCGGCAACATCGTTATTTTGAATATTGGTTTTTATACTTTGATGCATTCATTTTTTTTATTAAATCTGCTATGCTTCTATTTATAGCCATCTGTGTTGGCGTGTTATTTGTCGGTGTCATTGCACTGGGGTCAACCAAGTTCAGGTGACCACTATAGTGTGGTTTAAGGATGACAACTTGTGTGATATTGTTCTTGCATAAGATTTAGACCGTTCAAATGGGAGAATCGTTTGACCATTGGTAGCTTACATTAGAAATTAATTACTGTATTCCTAGCTCAGCATTAATGTGATCATTTTAGTCAAAAGTGACATTTATTTTGGGCAAAAACATTTTAGAGTAAATAAAAAATACAGTATCCTAATCGACCAAGACGTTAACATCTTGTCTTACACAATTCTAAGGCAATACTGGGTCATATGTTTTTTTTTAAATAAATTTTTCATTTTCCTCTAACAGAACGTGTAGATGATTATTGCCTTGTAAAAAAATCAAACAAATGTTGAAATGTTCTGTCTGGAATACTGATTGAAATTTCATAAACCTATATCGTCCAATACATTGCATTAAAGAAGAAGAGTAACATTTTATCAAAAGGGTTTGATATCTTAACCTTTTTGTAAGAAAATTTTATGGAAAGGAAGGACAAATGTGTTCTTTTCTAGACATGTAATTCTTTAAATGTATTGCCATATAAGCATAAGAAAATGAAATAATAAAGCTGATTGTCAATTCTGGTTGTCCGTTCAGTGCCCGTAGCAAAAGAGTTATAAAGCCAATACACCAGGCAGAATTGAGAACGAGAAAAGGAAACAAAACTCTATTGGCAAAATCAAATGCCAAGACACAAAACGAAATTCTGTCAGGAAATCTGTAGTTGAAAAAATTTAACTGAGCTTCTTCAAAAAAACTGATTTTTCTGTCATATCGTTTCAGGGAAAGATTAAGAGAAAAAACCCAAACCTTTTACCCTTAACCTAACCCTAACTCTATTAGATGACGAATTAGATAACGAATTACATGACTGTGAATTAGGATGACGAATTAGATGGCGAACTAGATGACAAACTAGATGATGAATTAAATGACGAATTAGATGACAAATTAGATGACGAACTAGATGACGAATTAGATGACAATAAGAACCATAACCAACGCATGTTAAATTGCATAAAGATTAATAAATTGATGCATAGATCGTTATATATGTAGGTCGGTAGAGGTTTAAAAAATGGATAGATAAGATGTTTGACAAAGTACCACATTGAGAAATACTGAAAGAAATAGATACATAAGTGGAGAAATAAATAGTGCTTTTGGATAAATCGATATATAGATAGATAGATGCATAGGTTCATAGATAGATAAATAGATAGATAAATAGATGGATATATATGGAGAATACATATATATATATATAGATAGATAGATAGATAGATAGATAGATAGATAGGTAGATAAATAGATAGATAGATAGATAGATAGATAGATAGATAGATAGATAGATAGATAAATATATCAATAGATAGATGGATAGATAGGAAGATAGACAGATAGACCACAGATAGATAGATAGATAGATAGATAGATAGATAGATGGATGGATAGATAAATAAATAAGTATATAGATAGATAGATAGATAGATAGATAAATAGAATGATCGATAGATAAATAGATAGATATATAGATATATAGCCAGATAGATAGATAGATAGATAGTTAGATAGATAGATAGACGTATAGATATAGATATATAGAGAGAGATAGATAGAAAGATAGATAGATAGATAGGATAGATAGATAGATAGATAGATAGACCACAGATAGATAGATAGATAGATAGATAGATAGAGATAGATATAATAAATAGATAGAGAGAGAGATAGATACATGAAGATACATACATACATACATATATAGATACATACATACATAGATAAATACATACATAGATACATAGATAGATAGATAGATACAGAATTTTGATGTAGATAGAGGAATAAGACAGGAAATGACTTAAGTCCCTTTGTTTATCACATTTGGATTCAGTCGAAAAGGCAGATCAAAAAGGAAGAAAATGAAATACATTTGCCAATGATTTAGAACACATGGAACATACAAACATACATACATACAACATACATACAATACATACATACAAACAGAGGACATACATAAATGCAAAGAAACAACAGAAATGATGTAGATATAGGAATAAAACACAAAATCTTAAGTCCTCTTTGTTTATCACATTTATGGATTCAGTCGCAAATTATCCTCAAAAAGAAAACTAAAGAAGAAATTAGCCAGAGAATCCAAAATCAATGCTTTCATTTGGTAATGATTTAGTTCTGTTTGGAACATCAGAAAGTGACCTTAGTTTGAATATCAACATTATGAAAAATGGACCTTAGACAAATAAAAGAGGAAAGGGAGTGAAATGAAATGCAAAGAAAGCCAAAACAATGCTAGTAACTAGGGAAATCTAAAACACAAAATCTTAAATTGGGCAGGGAGAATTTAGAACAAGATCAAAGCTATCAATTACCTTGGAGTAATAATTAACTCAGAGGGAAAAACTAAGAGAAGAAATTAGCCAGAGAATCCAAAGGTAAAATACTAAATATAACCTCGGAAAAGTGGGAAGAAGATATAAAAGAAGCATTGAAGCTAGAAATTTAACTTTTTGGAAGGAAACAAAATGGCAGAGATATCCTAAATAAAGATTATTGTCGAGCATCTGACCCATACACCGAAAAAAATGGACTTATAAAGACAGTTGAGAATATATATAGAGAAGAAGAAGAAGCTGAAATGAAATATCTAAGAAGAAGTAGTAAGAAGAAAAGAAAAGAAGACAAAAAGAAAGAAGAAGAATAAGAAGATCAAAAGAAAAGAAGATAGAATAAAAACTAAGATAGAAGAAGAAAAGAAGAAGAAGAAGAAGAAGAAGAAGAAGAAGAAGAAGAAGAATGACAAGAAGAATAGAAAAGAAGAAGAAGAAGAAGAAGAAGAAGAAGAAGAAAAGAACAAGAACAAGAACAAGAACAAGAACAAGAACAAGAAGAACAAGAAGAACAAGAAGAAGAAGAACAAGAAGAAGAAGAATAACAAGAAAAGAAAAGAAAAGAAGAAGAAAAGAAAAGAAAAGAAAGAAAAGAAAAGAAGAAGCAGAAGAAGAAGAAGAAGAAGAAGAAGAAGAAGAAGAATAAAGAAAAGAAAAGAAGAAGAAGAAGAAGAAGAAGAAGAAGAAGAAGAAGAAGAAGAAGAAGAAGAAGAAGAAGAAGAAGAAGAAGAAGAAGAAGAAGAAGAAGAAGAAGAAGAAGAAGTAGAAAAAGAAGAAGAAGAAGAAGAAGAAGAAGAAGAAGAAGAAGAAGAAGAAGAAGAAGAAGAAGAAGAAGAAGAAGAAGAAGAAGAAGAAGAAGAAGAAGAAGAAGAAGAAGAAGAAGAAGAAGAAGAAGAAGAAGAACAAGAAGAAAGAACAAGAAAAAGAAGGAGGACGAGAGAAAAAGGACATGGAGGAGGAGGAGGAGGAGAAGAACGAAAAGGAGGAGAAGGAGGACGGGGAGGAGAGTGAAGACATTACGAATGAAGCAGGACAAGAGGGGAAAAAAGAGAAAATTAACAGACACGATCAAGAAGAATGTGAAAAAGAGAGGAAGAATAAAAACACGAAAATACAGGTTTACTTGTATAATGAGAACCAGAAATCGGGAACGGTAACAGGAAACTAAAAGGCCCAAAAATAGTTTTCAAGACTCATTTATAAAACAAAACAAAAATGGTAATATAAATATTTTTACTAAGAACAATTAAAAAACCCAAGGGGGGGGGGAAATCCAATAACGAGATAAAAAAGAAAAATCCATGCACGTGCATACGACTCATTCATCTTTTTTCTTCTATCAAGGCAGTTACCTGGATGAATCCATACGACACACATCAGGTGCGATGAGCGAATTGTGGAAGGGTTGAGCGGCGAGACCAGATCCAGGGGCAATGCTCTTTGATGTGTGGCAGCGATGGAGGACAGGTGTTTGTGGCTAACAGGTGAGAGCATTGGTTTGGCCAGGCCTGGCGGTCGGACGGGATTGGGGTGACGTCTTCTCGTGTTCTTCGTTGAGAATTCTGTCAATGCCGAAAGACAAGGTGGAGATCTTCGTTGGCTTTCCGTGGACTGCGCTGTCGTCATGTTCAGGAATATTTGGAGACGAGCTCTTTAACCGCAGATTGAAATTTTGGGACGAATCACTGTCATTCAAACATTGAGTAGTTCTTGATTCACCGAGACCGATATTATGTGGTTCATGGTCCACGGACTCGGCATGTTCAGAAATGCAGTCATCCATATCGGAGTCTAATTCCACGTCGATGTTTTCCTCGTCAGTGTCGCATATCTCGTCAGCCTGCTTTGGGTACACAGGAAAGCTGTTGTTGTTGGCGTCATTTCTTCGCTCGATGGTGTCTGCCAACATGATGCTGCGTTTGTTGTTAAAGTTTATCTTTCGTCTGTACCTAGGCGTTTCCTCCCGGTTTTGAATTCCTACTATACATTAGCGACAGAGGCTAAAACAAAAATCGCTTCTCATTTCGTAAACAAAAAAACTATCACAACTTAATTGATAAAAGACTAAACCTCAGAGAAATCGAATATCCCCGCATGGGCAGTACATGTTGATATCTCTTTGTGTTTAATCTTTCACTAATAACCACTAGAGATCCTCATGTATTTCCTTCAAGATGTATTGCTCTTCAAATAAAACAGAGAAAGAAGCACAAATTTGGTCATTACACATCTACAATAAATCCTGGGATACCATTTGCAGTGTCCGATAGGTAATCCTCAAAATTCTTGCCATTCTCTTGCAGTTCTCATTTAAAGTAACTTTAAAAGACTTTGTAGACAAGATGTAGTTCAAAAGCTTTAGCAGTGGAAATACCAGCCTAAACCTACGCGCAGGAAGAATTCATTGACGTCGCTGATTTACTATACAATAAAATTTGAATGTAAGCTTTATTCCATTTTGAATCATCAAGTCCTGTAAAGGCAAGGCAGCTACTTGGTCAATCTTCAATGAATCTCCTTCAACTTCAACTTCAACCCGTGATGGCCAGATTTGATTTACGCCGAATCATTCACACGTACTCATATTATACTCTCTCAAAAGCAATCGAACTCCAAGCAAGAGAGATGGCCTCAAGTCTCCCAACTCACGAGAGCTTACTTTTTGGCGCGTGGTGGTAGGTTTGGTTTGCTTTCGGATTTGCTCCCTTGAGCACGTGCCAATGAAACGTCTGCGATTGGGCAGACACAATTAGCATTTCGTGGAGAAAGAAACTTTCTTCTCCCATTGCCATGAGAGATAATGACCGATGCGATGAGACTCCGCCCAGAGGTCTCGCGCCCCCAACGAGAAGAGACAGACTGCAGCATCTGTTTGCTCAGTCGACTCGACGGATCGATAGACAGGCGTGTGCCCAAATTCTATTATGGCGAAGGGCGAAGGGGAAATCAGCCCAAAAGGCGACCGCTATTAAAACTCTGCCGATTACGAAACGTTCTCCTTCTCACTGTTGCGGTAAAGCGCATTTTATGCCCGGTTGAACCCCCGACTCCATTTTCCTCTGGTATTAATTGTGTACATCCCCGTCTTTTTTGTTCTTTGTATCGTTTCAGTCTCTAATGTGTGTGTGTGTGTGTGTGTGGGTGGGTGTGTATATGTGTGTATGTATGTGTGTGTGTGTGTGTGTGTCGAGGTTTTGTGCGGATGAGCGCAGCCCGTCAGTGTAGTGCTATCATTGAGTTTGTCCCTCCCAAAAGGCTTTCACCGTTTAAATGGGTGCGCGTCCTCGTTTTACAATAATGCTCCGGAAGTCGATGGGTGTCTACACTGCTTGTTTTTGGTTGAAAGAAAAGAAAAAACCTGTTATATTTTCTCCGTCGGTTTGAGGGTGTGTTGTTGTGGGGATTTTGTGTGAGTCGGTATCTCATTGTGACTGAGTTTTTGCTGCAAACAGTTCTTGCGTTCCTATAATATTTGAGTAGTAAAAGTACGCCTTTTGAGTTTTGTGTCCCTGTATTTCCAGGTTGGAGGGGGGTGGGAGAAAAAAGTCTGAAGGTGTAGAGGGGGGGGGAGGGGTTTTTGAGGAAGCTGCCCACTCTTCTTGTTTTATAGTGGTACGCTGAGACTTTTCTGTCTTTCTTTTTTTTTGTGCTTATTCACGAAAAGGTTGGGGGTTTTTTCACGACAGCCTTTAGTTAATTTCTATCATTATTTTCAATACTTAATAAATATGTGTCTCCTTGTGAGTGATGAATTGGTGGATGAGAAGGGGGGAAGAGGAAGAGAGAGACAGAGAGGGGCAGAGAGAGAGAGAGAGAGAGAGAGAGAGAGAGAGAGAGAGAGAGAGAGAGAGAGAGAGAGGGGGAGAGAGAGAGAGAGAGAGAGACAGACAGACAGACAAAGACAGACAGACAGACACAGAGAGACAGACAGACAGACAGACAGAGACAGAGAAAGAGGGAGGGGCCAACTGACAGAAAGACCGACGGAATGATCTGTATAGAAATATACAATAGTAGATACGTGTAATAATGAAGAGAGACAGTATCACACACTTGCACACAATCAGGCGAGTGTATAGAGGGACACACTGTCAAAACTAATAGCATATGTTTTAAAACAAAAAGGGCGTATTTAGAACTGGCAGTGGAAAACAAACTAAGATGAAATCTTACTTAGAGCAGCAAAAGAATTATGAAGCTAAAATTCACTAGGGGAGCTGAGGTATATTTTATACTTCACGCGTGTGGCTTGAGTATGGTATTTATGTGCAAGCTTGCAAAATATTCCACGGGGAAAAAAACCAACATATTAGTTTCTCTTGAAAGAGGGTGTTGCTTCCTTTGTTGTTGTTTACTCGGCGGTTTATTGGGAAGGTGGGGGGGGAGGTGTGATTTCTCTTTTCTATTTAGGGAAGGGAATGAGGGTAACTTTGTTTTCTAGGCAAAAGCCATAGAAAAAAGCTAGACCACGGCTTATTACAATTCTATCGGATACGCTATATCCAGACTAAAACAAGACAAGCCTGAACTTACATCTACGGTCGAAAGAATACATGAATAGTCTCACATACACCGCACACGATAGAAGTTCATTTCATCATAAGATAAGATAAGATAAGATAAGATAAGATCCAAAAGGAAATTTGCTCTGGTCACGTTTCAAATGAAAATGAATAAATAGCAATACAATTTATCTCTGTCCCTTTCACATTCTCAAGTTGATGACTAAAAGCAGTAAATCAATGCATTACAAAACCAGCACTTTATGAATACAGACATCATAAAATCGTAATGATCTGTTATATAAATGTGCTTTTATGTCATGTCAGAGATAAAGAGAACTGTCGAGGCTGCTAGATAATATGTCGACCATAGCGGCGAAAGGATTTAAGTCAGTAAGCCGAAAATCATATTTCTTTGACAGGACTTGGCATTGAACCAATGAAATGGACGAAGACTTTGAAGGTCCCGAGTTTGCGTGATGCACGTCTATGAAAAATTGAAGGGCTCTTTGAGCAGAATTAGCGGCTCATTCTTCTCGACTTGAGAACAGTATATATAGTGGGTATGGGTAAACATGACAAAACTCCGCTTAAAGGTGATGGACATTTTAAATTCATATGTCTACAATTTTGCCAATAACTACAAAACTATTGAATTACAGCAGCAGTACATAGCGCTATCTTCTAGTTAGACAATTAAAAATGGTATGCCATAAAAGCAAATTAGGCCTTTGTGCTTAAATCGAATGAACATTATTCGAATGCATTAGCATGTTTGATATCGCCGCGATGTGTATTCAAATCACATTTGGTGCAAGCGGTCTCCACGGGGTATCGCCGATGCATATCTAACGTCATTTCCGGTCCATATTCATTGGTCCATGCTGCCCCAAGTCGTTTGCTCATTTCCAAAAGTTTCCATGTCAGTTTTGT
>JAXRKP010000086.1:455000-460000 GCA_037039925.1 Doris montereyensis
GTAGGTATGGCAATGCATTAATTCCGGTACAAAAGAGTAAGGCATGGCAATGCATTAATTCCGGTACAAAGAGTAGGTACGGCAATGCATTAATTCCGGTACAAAGAGTAGGCATGGCAATGCATTAATTCCGGTACAAAGAGTAGGCATGGCATTGCATTAATTCCAGTACAAAGAGTACAAGCAATGCATTAATTAGTACAAAGAGTAGGTGCAATGCATTAATTCCAGTACAAAGAGTAGATACAGATGCATTAATTCCAGTACAAAGAGTATGCGGCAATGCATTAATTCCAGTACAAAGAGTAGGTACGGCAATGCATTAATTCCAGTACAAAGAGTAGATACGGCAATGCATTAAGTACAAAGATACAATGCATTAATTCCAGTACAAAGAGTAGGTACGGCAATGCATTAAGACAGTACAAAGAGTAGGTACGGCAATGCATTAATTCCAGTACAAAGAGTAGGTACGGCAATGCATTAATTCCAGTACACAGAGTAGGTACGGCAATGCATTAATTCCAGTACAAAGAGTAGGTACGGCAATGCATTAATTCCATTACAAAGAGTAAACAGACAAACAGATAAATGCATTAATTCCAGTACACAGAGTAGGTAGCAATGCATCAATTCCGATACAAAGGTAGATACAGCAATGCATTAATTCCAGTACAAAGAGTAGGTACGGCAATGCATTAATTCCAGTACAAAGAGTAGGTACGGCAAGCATTAATTCCAGTACACAGAGTAGATACAGCAATGCATTAATTCCAGTACAAAAGTAGATACAGCAATGCATTATTCCGACAAAGAGACAGATACGGCAATGCATTAATTCCAGTACAAAGAGTAATATCAGCAATGCATTAATTCCATAATGATAGATACAGCAATGCATTAATTCCAATACAAAGAGTAGATACAGCAATGCATTAATTCCAGTACAAAGAAGATAAGCAATGCATTAATTCCAGTACAAAGAGTAATAATAATCAAAGAGTAGATAATGCATTAAGAAGAATAAAAGAGTAGATACAGCAATGCATTAATTCCAGTAGAAAAGAAGTAGGTATCAGCAATGCATTAATTCCAGTACAAAGAGTAGATAAGCAAATATTAAATAACAAAAGTAGGTAAGCAAGCAATGCATTAATTCCAGTACAAAAGAGTAGATAAGCAATGCATTAATTCCAGTACAAAGAGTAATAAGCAATGCATTAATTCCAGTACAAAGAGTAATACCGCAATGCATTAATTCCATAATACTGCAATGCATTAATTCCAGTACAAGGTAGAGTAATAATAATAGATACAGCAATGCATTAATTCCAGTACAAAGAGTAGATACAGCAATGCATTAATTCCAGTACAAAGAGTAGATACAGCAATGCATTAATTCCAGTACAAAGAAACGGCAATGCATTAATTCCAGTAGAAAAGATAGGTATGGCAATGCATTAATTCCAGTAGAAAAGAGTAGGTATGGCAATGCATTAATTCCTACAAAGATGTAAGGCGCAATGCATTAATTCCAGACAAAGAGTAGGTAACGGCAATGCATTAATTCCGATACAAAAGTAGGTATGGCAATGCATTAATTGGACAGTAAGAGTAGATACAGCAATGCATTAATTCCAGTACAAAGAGTAGGCATGGCAATGCATTAATTCCAGTACAAAGAGTAGGCATGGCAATGCATTAAAGATATGACAAGATTACCGCAATGCATTAATTCCAGTACAAAGAGTAGATACAGCAATGCATTAATTCCAGTACAAAGAGTAGGATCAGCAATGCATTAATTCCAGTACAAAGAGTAGATACAGCAATGCATTAATTAAAAGAGTAGGTATGGCAATGCATTAATTCCAGTACAAAGAGTAGGCATGGCAATGCATTAATTCCAGTACAAAGAGTAGATACAGCAATGCATTAATTCCAGTACAAAGAGTAGATACAGCAATGCATTAATTCCAGTACAAAGAGTAGATACAGCAATGCATTAATTCCAGTACAAAGAGTAGATACATGGCAATGCATTAATTCCAGTACAAAGAGTAGATACCGCAATGCATCATCAATTACAGCAATGAGTACAAAGAGTAGATACAGCAATGCATTAATTCCAGTACAAAAGAAGAGCAATGCATTAATTCCAGTACAAAGAGTAGATACAGCAATGCATTAATTCCGGTACAAAGAGTAGGTACAGCAAAAGAAGAACAGTAAGGGCAGCAATAGATTTATTATAAACATGAGATTCAAATTTTGTTTCGTCACTCCTATGTAGATAACAACAACAACAACAACAACAACAACAACAACAATAAGTATGATTTGATGTCATTTGATTTTACCCACATCCACAACTAAGGTGATCTCGAGGGTTTTGGTAGGAGTTTTCACTTTGCCCAGACTGCCTTAAAAATAGCAAAGGGATCTTTAACGTGCACATAGTGTTTTGGACACGGGACCTCCTTTTTATCGTCCATCTCTGAATAGACTACGTATTGATCCACCTACCTGAACCAAGTGTGTGTGTGGGGGGGGGAGAGTTACTCGAAAAAAAACTTGAGAAAAATTATCAACCGTCGGGGCTTGAACTCATGACCTTCTGATTGAGAGGCTGACACCTTCCCTCTGGACCACCGAATCACCACACCAAAAAAGAAACCCGACGGGGCTTGAACTCACGACCTTCTAGTTGAGAGGCCGACACCTTCCCTCTGGACCACCGAGTCACCACACAACAAGAAGAAACCCGACGGAAAGCCCATAATATATTCTGGGCAAAAGCTGTTCGCTGAAAACTGAAAGTCAGCCTCAACAGAATGTTTTTACTGGTCAGACTGCATTACTGCATACGGTTCGTATCATCTCCCGACCCTCTCTTTGCCACCACATTGTACCAGGCTAGCGTTTCCGTTCAAACGGCGATATTCCGAATGCCACAGTGGGTTAGTGTGCTGACTACCTTCTCTCACTAGTCCCCAATGCCCAACCAACCGTTAACGCTGTATGCAATTTTATCGACGAAAATTAACCAAATTAACTCGGTGTTTTAAGTTGTCCGTTTTATAAACAACTGAAATGTCATGGGATTTGGTGAAGAGTACCATATGGACAAGACATTAGACAGCAGTTATTCGAAACAGAAAAGCGTCGAAATTCATTCCATTCGATAGTATTCAGTGGGTTTCATGGTTCGTGTTGATGTTGTTATAGAAGGGAGAGCACTCTGGTAACAGTGGGAGGCTTTGAGGGAGGGGTGTGGATGGGAAGGAATCATTGTAAAAAAAGGGACAAATGAATTTAAAAGATCGCATATTGAGCCTTATGAAAGACAAAAGAGAGGGTAAATACTAAAAAGAATAGTCATTATGATTAATTTTCAGGGACAGTTGTTGATGTAAAGAGAAATAATTCAATTATTTGTTTTAGAGTTTTGAGTGAAGTGACTTTGAAGTGATGCACAGTTAGTCGTTAACTTGAATGAATGAGAGTTAAGTGCCCTTTGATAAGATCATTTCATCTTGCAAGTTACAGTTTCATTTTGCCATTATACCGCTAAGGGGAGAGAACCCGCTAGACACGGTAGATGAAAGGTAGATAAATAATAGATCTTGGATCGTTTCGTTACTGTATTTTGCTTTATGTCTTTACTCATCCATGTTTTTCGTCAACGAAATGGATTTTTTTATCGTTGGATTTTGTGCGTGTTGTTGTTTGGTGTTACCATTAATATTGTTGTTGATCTCTTTGTTTTTCATGCAGTTTTGGGCTTGTTTTTGTTTATTTTTTAGTAAAATTCAATGACGTCATAGGGCGTGTCTTGGAGTGCAAAGCAGCCATAACAACAATATTCAATGCAAGACTAATTCCTTGCAGACCAACAACGCCTGTTCGCCGACTGGTTTGACTCACAACTTTAAAATGTTACCTCATGAAGCATTTTATTTGATTCGATTTGATTTGATGTAGCCAAATCCACTGCTAAGGAGATCTCGGGGTTTTTAGTAGGATTTTTAAATGTTACTCGGACTGTCCTGTCAACAGCCAAGGGATCTTCAACGTGCACAGAATGTCCTGTCAACAGAATGGGATCTTCAACGTGCACAGACTGTCCTGTGATCAGAATGGGATCTTCAACGTGCACAGACTGTCCTGTCAACAGCCAAGGGATCTTCAACGTGCACAGAATGTTGTGATCTGAACACGTTACCTCCTTGTAATCTCCCACGGGACTAGGTGTCGATCCACCTACCTGGACCAGGGGGGGGGGAGGGGGAGGGGGAGATTTCACTCGAAAAAACTCGGGGAAAAAAATTCAACCCGTTGGCGGGGCTCGAACACACCACCTGTTGGTTGAGAGGCCGGCACCAAGTCTCTGGACTACCGAGTCCCCTGTCGAGTAGTTAATGGATTTGGGACACTGGGCCTAAATAATCCACCCCTTATTTTTTAAAATTAATCCACAACAACAACAACAACAACAACAACAACAACAAGGTTATTGATCTTTTAAAGCAGCCATTTAAGATAAAAGCCATTATAAGATCCCAACTGAATGTAATAGGTCTTGCACGTTCCTTACAGCGTCGGCTGGTGATAAGGCGTGACGTAATAGGTGAGAAAAAGGAATGAAGTTGATATCCAGCGATCGTAATAGCAAATTACTGCTGTAGTCATCAGTATCGTCAACGACGTCACAAAGCTATTAGAAAGTTGGAAATGTATTAACCCCCGGCTATTAGAGGTTAACATTTAAATAACATAATAAGATAAGATTGATAATAATACTTTATTCATTCCTCCCGGGAAGTTCTCTGTACAGACATGCTTAAAATACTAAAATATGACAAGGAAATACTAAATTCAATCTATAACATAATAAAAGTCATGGATTGATGTATGTTCACAGTTAAACATAATTTAGCATTTTAAGGGAAAACGTTCAAATAAATATATCTCCTCTATGGCAGTAAAACCTGGACCTT
>JAXRKP010000086.1:470000-485000 GCA_037039925.1 Doris montereyensis
CTGACGGAAAATACAAACAAACAAAAAGGAAAGAGAAGAAAGCTACTAAACTGAAAATAGAGGAACTAAATAAACCAGTAGTAAAACAAATATACCAATCTAGGATAAAAAGATTTATCAGTGAAAGACAGATGGATCTGGAAACACAATAGAAGAAAAGTGGCAGATGTATAAAGAAACACTTCTCATTTGTACTGAAGAGGTCTGTGGTAGGAAACAAATTAAAGGACACAGGAAAAGAACAGCATGTTGGGATGAGAATGTCAAGACTAAGATCAAAGAAAAAAGGATGCCTGGAAGACATACTTGCAAACAAAGAGACCAGAGGATAGGATTGATTACGTGAATAAAATAACTGTCGCCAAAGAGGAAGTTAGGAAAGCAAAACAGGAACAATGGGAAGAGTTTCGACAGACTTCAAGGAAATCAGAAGCTGTTCGGGGGAGGGGGGGCGGGGACAATGAAGAGCATGAGGAAGACCAAAGCATGCCCAATACGACAAATTAAGAATGTCAAAGGAGAAATAATGAAAGAAGACAGTGAAATCATGGAAACATGGAGAAAACATTTTCACCAATTACATAATCCCTCCAGAGCGTATGAAACAAGGAGTATAGATCAATTAGTAAGAGTAACAAGTAATCCAGAGGAGACAGCTGAAGATGTAGATATATCAATGGAAGAAATCCAAACAGCTATAAGAAAAGTGAAATTAGGAAAAGCCCCAGGAGCAGATCAAGTTTATTCAGAAATGATTAAAAAAGCCAAGGGAGAGAGGCAGAGAAACTACTACATGCAATATGCCTACAAGCATGGAAGTCCAAACAGGTGCTAGACGACTGGGAAAAGGGAACGGTAGTACCAATACATAAGAAAGGATCAACTATGGAATGCTCAAACTATAGAGGGATATCACTACTTAGCGTTCCAGGAAAAGTATATGCCAGGATACTGAAATGAAACTAAGGAAAAGAGTAGAGGATCAGATTGAAGAGCATCAGAGTGGATTTAGACCAGGAAGAAGTTTACAAGATCACATATTTACAATTAGACAAACAATAGAAAAATTCCTTGAGAGAAGCATTGACTAGCACCTGTGTGTTATATATCTAGAAAAGGCATTTGATACTGTGAGGAGGGACGAATTATGGCATTCCTTAAAAGAACACAATGTAGAGCAAAATTTAATAGAAGCCATTAAAAGTTTTGATAATAAAGCAACATGTGCAGTGAGAGTAGCTGGAAACATATCTGCATAATTTGGTGTACATATAGGAGTAAGACAGGTCTGTAGCCTAAGTCCTCTTTTGTTTATCACATTTATGGATTCAGTCGCAAAGGCATCCTCAAAAATAAAGAAAATGAATGTATGTGAAAGAAGCTCAAACCAGTAAATGTATCAATGCTTTCATTTGCCGATGATTTAGTTCTGTTTGGAAAACCAGAAAGTGACCTTCAGTCAAATATCAACATCATGGACAATGAACTAAATAAAAGAGGAATGAGGGTAAATGCAAAGAAAACCAAAACAATGCTAGTAACTAAGGAAGCTAAAACACAAAATCTTAAATTAGGCAGGGGGTATTTAAAACAAGTTCAAAACTACAATTACCTAGGAGTAATAATTAATCAGAGGGAAATCTAAGAGAAGAAATCAGCCAGAGAATCAAAAAGGCAAGTGCAATATATAACCATATAGGACAAGCGTTTGTAGGGATGCAAGAATTGTCAGGAAAACCAAAATGGCAGTATACAATACAGTTTATTGTCCTAGTCTCCTCTATGGTAGCGAAACCTGGACCTTAGACAGTAGAGAATACAGTAGAATATAGGCAGCTGAAATGAAATATCTAAGAAGAGTAGTAGGGAAAACTAAAAGAGACAAAATCAGAAACACAACAATAAGAGATCAAACCAAAGCAGATGGCATAAAAACTAAGATAGAAACGTTCAATTAAGATGGTTTGGGCATGTAAACAGAACGAATGAGAATAGAATAGCTAAATCAGTATACAGTGCTAAAGCCCAAGGAAAAAGACCAAAAGGCAGACCTCGGAGAAAGTAGGAAGAAGATATAAAAGAGGCATTGAAGCATAGAAATTTAACTTTTTTGCAAGGAAACAAAAATGCCAGGACAGGGCATCCTGGAGAAAGATCATCTTGGCATCTGAACCCATACACCGAAAGGTAGAATGCGAACTGACAAAGAAAGAAAGAAAGATTTTCCTATTACATGTATTCAAAACAGTATTTTCCTATTACATGTATTTATATCAGTATTTTCCTATTACATGTATTTATATCTGTATTTTCCTATTACATGTATTTAAAACAATATTTTCCTATTACACGTATTTATAACAGTATTTTCCTATTACATGTATTTAAAACAGTATTTTCCTATTATATGTATTTAAAACAGTATTTTCTTATTACATGTATCTATAACAGTATTTTTCTTATTACATGTATTTATAACAGTATTTTTCCTATTACATGTATTTAAAACAGTATTTCCTATTACATGTACTATAACAGTGTTTTCCTATTACATGTATTTAAAACAGTATGTTCCTATTACATCTATTTAAAACAGTATGTTCCAATTACATGTATTTAAAACAGTATTTTCCTATTACATGTATTTAAAACAGTATGTTCCAATTACATGTATTTAAAACAATATTTTCCTATTACATGTACTTAAAACAGTATGTTCCAATTACATGTATTTAAAACAGTATTTTCCTATTACATGTATTTAAAACAGTATTTTCCTATTACATGTATTTATATCAGTATTTTCCTATTAGATGTATTTAAAACAGTATTTTCCTATTACATGTATTTATAACAGTATGTTCCTATTACATGTATTTAAAACAGTATTTTCCTATTACATGTATTTAGAACAGTATTTTCCTATTACATGTATTTATATCAGTATTTTCCTATTAGATGTATTTAAAACAGTATTTTCCTATTACATGTATTTAAAACAGTATTTTCCTATTACATGTATTTAAAACAGTATGTTCCAATTACATGTATTTAAAACAGTATGTTCCTATTACATGTATTTAAAACAGTATGTTCCTATTACATGTATTTAAAACAGTATTTTCCTATTACATGTATTTATAACAGTATGTTCCTATTACATGTATTTAAAACAGTATTTTCCTATTACATGTATTTAAAACAGTATGTTCCTATTACATGTATTTAAAACAGTATGTTCCTATTACATGTATTTAAAACAGTATTTTCCTATTACATGTATTTATAACAGTATTTTCCTATTACATGTATTTAAAACAGTATGTTCCTATTACATGTATTTAAAACAGTATGTTCCTATTACATGTATTTGTAAGAGAGACCCGGCGTCTTTACGTTCCCCACTCATATCGCTGTCTAAAACCTCAAGAGTGGAAGACACGAGTGGTTCAGTCTAAAACCTCAACAGTGGAAGACACGAGTGGTTCGCTGTCTTCCTCTTTGCCTTTCCTCGTCTTTGTCTTACGAGTGTCCTCTTGACATTTTTAAATGCTACCACTTTACACTTTGTTGTCTTACACGCTGTGTGTCGTAGTTGCTTTCCCACGCGTAGTCTTTAGTGTTGTTATTGGGTTGCATTTTATTTTTTTCTTGTAAAAAGTCAATGGGTTTTGTAAGTTGGGTTTTTCGGAGAGGAGGCGGGGGGGGGGGGGGGGGGGGATTTTTGGGTCTTTTTTTTTTGCCCGGATTTGGGCTTTTTATTGGCAGGCTGATGATACTTAAGGAAATGAGAGGGAGGGGGGAAGGATAGGAGAGCTTTTTCTTTACGTATAGCTAAACCTAAAAAAGACAGGAACTTTTTACCGTAAAAACGCTAATGGAGAAAATTGGTGGGAGACGGGATGAGAGTTGTCGGTGTTAAAGGGGGAAGATTAGCGCAATTGTCTACATCACTTTTGCATTTGCCCGTTATAAGGGAGACAGCTGTGCTACACTTTATTGTAGTTACATATCCATTCATTCATCCATCCATCCATCCATCCATCCATCTATCTATCTTTATGTTTATGTATATATATATATATATATATATATATATATATATATATATATATCTATATATATATATATATCTATATATATATATATATATCCGTATATCTATCTATCAATCAATCTATCTATCTATCTATCTATCTATCTATCTTCTATCTATAATCCATTATCTATCTCTTCTCTCTCTCTCTCTCTCTCTCTCTCTCTCTCTCTCTCTCTCTCTCTCTCTCTCTCTCTCTCTCTCTCTCTCTCTCTCTCAAAGGTTTTCTGGTCCTTTCTCTCTCCCTGTCTCTCTCTCTCTCTATCTGACACATGTTTATAACAGAGACGGAGAGAGAGCGAGAGACTGACAGACAGACAGACAGACATACGCGCACTCACGCATAGACAGACATATCGCGGTAACAAACACCTATAATCCCATTGCATACAAAGAACATCTCCCTGCGTCACCGTTAACTCAACACCCCTACTCCCACTACCCAAATCAAAGTGTGAAACACAATCCCCAATCCCTTGGTCGGATTTACGAAATCCGGAAACCTGATTGACCACGGGCTAGAGGAGACCTGGCCTGTGAACCAAAAGCTTAGCAGCCATAATCGTACCTCGGTCAGGCGCTGCTTTCTGGTCGCTTTCACTTCCCCTGTGTCAGAACTCTGTTAATTTGAGTGATCAAGGTCGCCAACAAAGGTCATGTCCAGAGGCCTCGCAAGAAGCAGTGGTGGTGAAATGTCGTCCCGTCAAAATGCGTCTATTGACTTTGGTTCTTTTGTGATTTCAGGTCCATTTGTTTGTCGGAATTCCAAATTGAGATATTGATACATTTTGTAATTGTAGTTATCGTAGATCAGGTGTGTGTCTGTGTGTGTATGTGTGTGTGTGTGCATGACCGTGTGTGTGTGTATGTGTGTGTGTGTGCATGTGACTGGATGAGCGTGTTTGCACGTTTGTGTGTGTGTGGCGGGGTGGGGGTTGGGGGGGAAGGGTTCACAAGACAAACGTTCACTATACAAACGTTCACTATACAAACGTTCACAATACAAACGTTCACAATACAAACGTTCACAATAAAAACATTCATAAGACAAATGCTAACTATACAAACGTTAACTATACAAACGTTCACTATACAAACGTTCACAATAAAAACATTAACAAGACAAACGTTCACTATACAAAACGTTCACAATACAAACGTTCACAATACAAACGTTCACAATAAAAACATTCATACAAACGTTAACTAAGACAAACAATATACAAACAAAACGTTAACTATACAAACGTTAACTATACAAACGTTCACTATACAAACGTTCACAAACGTTACAAACGTTCACAATACAAACGTTCACTATACAAACGTTCACAATACAAACGTTCACAATACAAACGTTCACTATACAAACGTTCGTTACAAACGTTCACAATACAAACGTTCACAATACAAACGTTCACAATACAAACGTTCACTATACAAACGTTCACTATACAAACGTTCACAATACAAACGTTCACTATACAAACGTTCACAAGACAAACGTTCACAAGACAAACGTTCACTATACAAACGTTCACTATACAAACGTTCACAATACAAACGTTCAAACGTTCAAGACAAACGTTCACTAACAAACGTCACAATACAAACGTTCACTATACAAACGTTCACAATACAAACGTTCACTATACAAACGTTCACTATACAAACGTTCACAAGACAAACGTTCACTATACAAACGTTCACACAATACAAACGTTCACAATACAAACGTTCACAAGACAAACGTTCACTATACAAACGTTCACTATACAAACGTTCACAATACAAACGTTCACTATACAAACGTTCACAATACAAACGTTCACTATACAAACGTTCACTATACAAACGTTCACAATACAAACGTTCACAATACAAACGTTCACTATACAAACGTTCACAATACAAACGTTCACAATACAAACGTTCACAAGACAAACGTTCACTATACAAACGTTCACAATACAAACGTTTACAAACACAATACACAAACGTTCACTATACAAACATTCACTATACAAACGTTCACTATACAAACATTCACAATACAAACGTTCACTATACAAACGTTCACTATACAAACGTTCACTATACAAACGTTCACAAGAAAAACGTTCACAAACAAACGTTCACTATACAAACGTTCACAATACAAACGTTCACTATACAAACGTTCACTATACAAACGTTCACAATACAAACGTTCACAATACAAACGTTCACTATACAAACGTTCACTATACAAACGTTCACTATACAAACGTTCACAATACAAACGTTCACAATACAAACGTTCACTATACAAACGTTCACTATACAAACGTTCACAAGACAAACGTTCACTATACAAACGTTCACAATACAAACGTTCACTATACAAACGTTCACTATACAAACGTTCACAAGACAAACGTTCACTATACAAACGTTCACAATACAAACGTTCACGTTCACAATACAAACGTTCACAATACAAACGTTCACTATACAAACGTTCACAATACAAACGTTCACAATACAAACGTTCACAAGACAAACGTTCACTATACAAACGTTCACTATACAAACGTTCACAATACAAACGTTCACTATACAAACGTTCACTATACAAACGTTCACTATACAAACGTTCACTATACAAACGTTCACTATACAAACGTTCACTATACAAACGTTCACTATACACACGTTCACTAGACAAACGTTCACAATACAAACGTTCACTATACAAACGTTCACTATACAAACGTTCACAAGACAAACGTTCACTATACAAACGTTCACAAGACAAACGTTCACTATACAAACGTTCATTATACACAAGACAAACGTTCACTATACAAACGTTCACTATACAAACGTTCACTATACAAACGTTCACAATACAAACGTTCACAAGACAAACGTTCACTATACAAACGTTCATTATACAAACGTTCATTATACAAACGTTCACAAGACAAACGTTCACTATACAAACGTTCACTATACAAACGTTCACTATACAAACGTTCACTATACAAACATTCACTATACAAACGTTCACTATACAAACGTTCATTATACAAACGTTCACAACACGTTCACGTTCATTATACAAACGTTCACTATACAAACGTTCATTATACAAACGTTCACTATACAAACGTTCACAATACAAACGTTCACTATACAAACATTCAAACATTCACTATACAAACGTTCATTATACAAACGTTCACTATACAAACATTCATTATACAAACGTTCACTATACAAACGTTCACTATACACACGTTCACTATACAAACGTTCATTATACAAACGTTCACTATACAAACGTTCACTATACAAACGTTCACTATACAAACATTCACTAAACAAACGTTCACTATACAAACGTTCACTATACAAACGTTCACTATACACACGTTCACTATACACACGTTCACTATACAAACGAATACAAACGTTCACTATACAAACGTTCACTTACAAACGTTCATTATACAAACGTTCACTATACAAACGTTCACAATACAAACGTTCATTATACACACGTTCACTATACAAACGTTCACTATACAAACATTCATGTTCACAGTTCACTAAACAAACATTCACATTATACAAACATTCACGTTCACTACAAACGTTCAAAAACGTTCACAATACAAACGTTCACTATACAAACGTTCACAAAGTTCAAAACGTTCACAATACAAACGTTCACTATACAAACGTTCACTATACAAACGTTCACTATACAAACGTTCACAATACAAACGTTCACTATACAAACGTTCACAATACAAACGTTCACTATACACACATTCACTATACAAACGTTCACAATACAAACATTCACTATACAAACGTTATACAAACGTTCACTATACAAACGTTCACTATACAAACGTTCACTATAAAACGTTCACTATACAAACGTTCACAATAAAAATGTTCACTATACAAACGTTCACAATACAAACGTTGTATACAAACGTTCACAACGTTCACAAACGTTCACAAGAAAAATGTTCTAGTAATACTATACAAACGTTCACAAGAAAAATGTTCACAAAAACTATACAAACGTTCACAAGAAAAAATGTTCACTATACAAAACGTTCACAAGAAAAACGTTCACTATACAAACGTTCACAAGAAAAAATGTTCACAAGAAAAACGTTCACAAGAAAAACGTTCACTATACAAACGTTCACAATAAAAACGTTCACATACAAACGTTCACAAGAAAAATGTTCGCTATACGAACATTCACAAGAAAAACGTTTATACAAACGTTCACAAAAAAATGTTCACAAGACAAACGTTCACAAGTTCACTAAAAAATGTTCACTATACAAACGTTCACAAGAAAAACGTTCGCTATACAAACGTTCACAAGAAAAAGTGTTCACAAGAAACACGTTCACAAGAAATGGTTCACAAGACAAACGTTCACCAAGAAAAATGTTTACAAGACAAACGTTCACAAGAAAAATGTAAACAAATGTTCACAAGAAAAACGTTCACAAGAAGTAGTTCGCTTACAAACATTCACAAGAAAAACGTTCCAAGTCACAAGAAAAAGTTATTTGACAAATTTAGTGTATGGTCTATTGAGCATTTGCATTTCCAAGTATAGTATTTACCTATTTAGTGTATGGTCTATTGAGCATTTGTATTCACAAGACAAATTTGTTATTTGTGTACGTTCTATTCCACTAGAAAAACGTTCACAAGAAACAAGACAAACGTTCACAAGACAAACGCTAGCTGATAAACTATGGTTCATTGAAAAATTTTCATTGTCCATAGTATAGTATTTGTATTTAGTGTCTATTGAGCATTTGTATTGTCCATAGTATAGTATTTGTCTATTTAGTGTATGGTCTATTGAGCATTTGTATAATTTGTCCATAGTGTGTATAGTCCATTTGTCTATTTGTCTATGAGCATATGTATTGTGTAGTATTTGTCTATTTAGTGTATGGTCTATTTGAGCAAATGTATTTGTGTATGGTCTAAAGACATTTGTATTGTCCCATATAGTATTTGTCTATTTAGTGTATGGTCTATTGAGCATTTGTATTGTGTATAGTATTTGTCTATTTAGTGTATGGTCTATTGAGCATTTGTATAGTCCATAGTATAGTATTTGTCTATTTAGTGTATGGTCTATTGAGCATTTGTATTGTCCATAGTATAGTATTTGTCTATTTAGTGTATGGTCTATTGAGCATTTGTATTGTCCATAATATAGTATTTGTCTATTTAGTGTATGGTCTATTGAGCATTTGTATTGTCCATAGTATAGTATTTGTCTATTTAGTGTATGGTCTATTGAGCATTTGTATAGTCCATAGTATAGTATTTGTCTATCTAGTGTATGGTCTATTGAGCATTTGTATTGTCCTTTCTTTCTTTATCAGTTCCCATTCTACCTTTCGGTGTATGGGTTTATATCCCCGAGATGATCTTTCCCCAGGATGCCATGTCCTGGCATTTTCTGTTTCCCTCCCAAAAAAGTTAAATTTCTATGCTTCAATGTCTCTTTTATATCTTTTCCCACTTTCTCCGAGGTCTGCCTTTTGGTCTTTTACCTTGGGCTTTAGCACTGTATACTGATTTAGCTATTCTAGTGTCCTTCATTCTGTTTACATACCCAAACCATCTCAATTGATTTCTTTCTATCTTAGTTTTTATGCCATCTGCTTTGGTTTGATCTCTTATTGTTGTGTTTCTGATTTTGTCTCTTTTAGTTTTCCTACTACTCTTCTTACATATTTGATTTCAGCTGCCTGTACTCTACTGTATTCTCTATTGTCTAAGGTCCAGGTTTCACTGCCATAGAGGAGAGTAGAACAGTAAACTGTATTGTATACTGCCATTTTCGTTTTTCCTGACAATTCTTGCATCCCTATAAACGCTTGTCCTAGATGGTTATATATTGCACTTGCCTTTAGGATTCTCTGGCTGATTTCTTCTCTTAGTTTTCCCTCTGAGTTAATCATTACTCCTAGGTAATTGTAGCTTTGAACTTGTTCTAAATTCTCCCTACCCAATTTAAGATTTTGTCTTTTAGCTTCCCTAGTTGCTAGCATTGTTTTGGTTTTCTTTGCATTTACTCTCATTCCTCTTTTATTTAGTTCATGGTTCATAATGTTGATATTCGACTGGAGATCACTTTCCCGTTTCCCAAACAGAACTAAATCATCGGCAAATGAAAGCATTGATAGATTTACTGGTTTGAGCTTCTTTCACATACATTCATTTTCTTTATTTTTGAGGATGCCTTTGCGACTGAATCCATAAATATGATAAACAAAAGAGGACTAAGGATACAACCCTTTCTTACTCCTATATCTACATCAATTGTGCAGATATGTTTTGAGCTACTCTCACTGCACATGTTGGTTTATTGTCAAAACTTTTAATGGCTTCTATTAAATTTTGCTCTACGTTGTGTTCTTTTAACACTCCTCAAGTGTCAAATGCCTTTTCTAAGGCAATAATACATAGGTGCAGGTCAATGTTTTTCTCAAGGAATTTTTCTATTATTTGTTTAATTGTAAATATGTGGCTTTGTACATTTCTTCCTGGTCTAAATCCATTCTGATGCTCTTCAATCTGATCATCTACTTTTTCCTTAGTCTCATTTCCAGTATCCTGGCATATACTTTTCCTGGAACGCTAAGTAGTGATATCCCTCTATAGTTTGAGCATTCCATAGTTGATCCTTTCTGATGTATTGGTACAACCGTTCCCTTTTTCCAGTCGTCTGGCACCTGTTTCGACTTCCATGCTTGTTGGCATATTGCATGTAGTAGTTTGCCCGCCTCTCTCCTTTGGTTTTTAATAATTTCTGGATAAACTTGATCTGCTCCTCAGGCTTTTCTAATTTCACTTTTCTTATAGCTGTTTGGATTTCTTTCCATACATATATTTACATCTTCAGCTGTCTCCTCTGGATTACTTGTTACTCTTACTAATTGATCTATACTCCTTGTTTTATACGCTCTGGAGGGATTATGTAATTGGTGAAAATGCTTTCTCCATGTTTCCATGATTTCGTTGTCTTCTTTCATTATTTCTTCTTTGGCATTCTTAATTTGTCGTATTGGGCATGCTTTGGTCTTTCTCATGCTCTTCATTGCTCCCAAGAACAGCTTTTGATTTCCTTGATAGCTTTCTTGAAGTCTTTGTCCAA
This sequence comes from Doris montereyensis, assembly GCA_037039925.1. Lineage (NCBI taxonomy): Eukaryota > Metazoa > Mollusca > Gastropoda > Nudibranchia > Dorididae > Doris > Doris montereyensis. Next base: position 481,298 of record JAXRKP010000086.1, read on the forward strand.
ACTCTTCCCATTGCTCCTGTTTTGATTTCCCCACTTCCTCTTTGGCGATAGTTCTTTTATTCACGTAATCTGTCCTATCCTCTGGTCTCTTTGTTTGCAAGTATCTGTTCCAGGCATCCTTCTTTTCTTTGATCTTAGTCTTGACATTCTCATTCCTCCGTGCTGTTCTTTTCTTATCTCCTTTAATTTGTTTCCTACCACAGACCCCTTCAGTACAACTGAGGACAGTTTCTTTTCATATCTTTCACTTTTCTTCTATTGTGCTATCATTCACGTCAATCTGTCTTTCACTGATAAATCTTTTTATCCTAGATTGGTATACCTAATTTACTACTGGTTTATTTAGTTCCTCTATTTTGAGTTTAGTAACTTTCTTCTCTTTCCTGTTCTGTTTGTATTGTCCATAGTATAGAATTTGTCTATTTAGTGTATGGTCTATTGAGCATTTGTATTGTCCATAGTATAGTATTTGTCTATTTAGTGTACTGTCTATTGAGCATTTGTATTGTCCATAGTATAGTATTTGTCTATTTAGTGTGTGGTCTATTCAGCATTTGTATTGTCCATAGTATAGTATTTGTCTATTTAGTGTGTGTATTTGTCTATTTGAGCATTTGTATTGTCCATAGTATAATATTTCTTTAATTAGTGTATGGTCTATTGAGCATTTGTATTGGCCAAAGCACAGTATTTGTCTATTTAGTGTATGGTCTATTGAGCATTTGTATTGTCCATAGTATAATATTTCTTTAGTTAGTGTATGGTCTATTGAGCATTTGTATTGGCCACAGCATAGTATTTGTCTATTTAGTGTATGGTCTATTGAGCATTTGTATTATCCATAGTATAGTATTTGTCTATTTAGTGTGTGGTCTATTCAGCATTTGTATTGTCCATAGTATAGTATTGGTCTATTTAGTGTATGGTCTATTGAGCATTTGTATTGTCCATGAGTTCTTTAGTTGTGTATGGTCTATTGAGCATTTGTATTGTCCATAGTATAGTATTTGTCTATTTAGTGTATGGTCTATTGAGCATGTGTATTGTCCACAGCATAGTATTTGTCTATTTAGTGTGTATCTATTAAGACAGGTATATTAAACGTCGTAACTTATTTCAAGAGCTACTTTGTGTGAATGTCCTTTTCAAGCAATAGATAATACTACATCCTGAATTACTACATACATGTCGTCCACTGAATTATGTGTCAGTTCATAGTTAGGTCATGAATACCATTCGCTGATAGACCACTAATAGGTCATCTTTTTAGTGTTTGGGAAAATATTTTTTATTAACGTTTCATATATAAATTAAATGTTTTGCTTACAGTATGATAAAGTTAATAATCCAGTTCCATGTTTTGTATATTTGGTCAATTTTGAGCTTGGACTCACAGGTTTTTAATTCAGATAACATGCTGCCCTCTTCCCACCACTCTCTATTCAACATTGAGTTCAAGCTTTGAAACCCGGTGTTATCGTAGATCATCAAAATGGGATTGAGACTCTCGGAAGTAAATTGGCAGTGGGTGTACAAGGGGGGAAGTGGAAGTGGCCCTTGTTACACCGAAGGCCCACCAGAGAGGTCCACCAGAAGTCCACCAGGCCACCCTTTTCTTATCGCCCAAAGTCTCCTTAGGCTCCCATCATTGTTTGGCCAGTGATCACGGGCTTGATAGTGGCAGCTTGTTCAGATAATAGTTACCTTCGATCAGCCGCCGTTCTATGCGCTACTTGGTGTTTGAAGAGTGTTGCATTTTCTCTTTTTACCACCAATGGCGACTTAATTATCCAATACGGCCGCCTCCTTTCCGTACCATATGGTGGAATGGCCGGATGAGACACACGGCAAAGCGGCTCTCTTTGTGTGCCATTATGCGGCTAGCGGACATAATAGGCTTTATCTCATTGGCTTGTCTTGCCTTTCTTTATAATGTACTTGACCCGTCTCTCTTTCATGCTCTCTGTCTGTCTCTCTTTCTGTCTGTCTCTGTCTGTCTCTGTGTCTGTCTTTGTCTCTGTCTGTCTGTCTGTCTGTCTGTCTGTTGTCTGTCTGTCTCTCTCTCTCTCTCTCTCTCTCTCTCTCTCTCTCTCTGTCTCTCTCTCTCTCTCTCTCTCTCTCTCTCTCTCTCTCTCTCTCTCTCTCTCTCTCTCTCTCTCTCTCTCTCTCTCTCTCTCTCTCTCTCTCTCTCTCTCTCTCTCTCTCTCTTTCTCTCTCTCTCTCTCTCTCTCTCTCTCTCTCTCTCTCTCTTTCACTATCTCTGTATGTCTGTCTGTCTCTCTGTCTCTCTGACTGTCTGCCTGTCTGTCTCTTTCTTTCTCTCTCTCTCTCTCTCTCTCTCACTATCTTTGTATGTCTGTCAGTCTCTCTCTGGCTCTCTGACTGTCTGCCTGTCTGTCTCTCTCTCTCTCTCTCTCTCTCTCTCTCTCTCTCTCTCTCTCTCTCTCTCTCTCTCTCTCTCTCTCTCTCTCTCTCTCTCTATCTCTCTATCTCTCTATTCTATCTATCTATCTATTTATCTATCTATCTATCTATCTATCTATCTATCTATATATATATATATATATATATATATATATATATATATATATACATATATATATATATACCTACCTATCTATCTATCTGTATATCTTTATATCTGCTTTTCTATCTACATATCTATTTATACATTATATCTATATATCTACTTTAACTATCTAAGAGACATCACAGGTGTGTCATGTTAACAGGACACCGTGTGCTGTGGTGTAAAGGCAGGTGACCGTGTCATAAATACTGGACCTTACGAGATGATACGAGAAATTGGTAATTATGGATGTAAAAGTTCACAGCACGACAGGTTGCTGTGTCAAGACAGAATTAACATTTTATTGTTGACGTTGTAAGATGAAAACGTCACCAAGTTCATTATCTTGTAGTGTAGGTATAAGTAATATTTCAGGGAACAGAAAAGGAAAAAAAAAACACTACAAAACAACAACCCGATTTTGTACGAATATCTCACACGGAAGTTTTGAACTTGGGATCAGTTCTGTCACCTTTCTTTCTGGTTTTTCCCGTCTTTGTAGTCCTTTTTTTGTTGTCCTTTTTTGTTGTAGTCCTTTTTTTGTTGTAGTCCTTTTTTTGTTGTCCTTTTTTTTGTTGTCCTTTTTTGTTGTTGTCCTTTTTTTGTTGTTGTCCTTTTTTGTTGTCTGTCCTTTTTTTGTTCTTGTCCTTTTTTTGTCTGTCCTTTTTGTTGTCCTTGTCCTTTTTTGTTGTTGTCCTTTTTTTGTTGTCCTTTTTTTGTCTTCTTGTTTTTGTTGTTGTCCTTTTTTTGTTGTCTTCTTTTTTTTGTTCTTGTCTTTTTGTCTTCTTTTTTTGTTGTGTTCTTTTTTTTGTTCTTGTCTTTTTTTTGTCTTCTTTTTTTGTTGTCAGTTTTTGTCTTCTCTTTTTATTGTCTTCTTTTTTTGTTCTTGTCTTTTTTTGTCTTCTTTTTTTGTTGCCAGTTTTTGTCTTCATTTTTTGGTCTTTTTGGGGGGGCGGGGGGGGGGGGGGGTATTTTCCCCGCCGCCGCCTGTATATTTTAGCCTCTAGTTGTTTATGTCTTTCCTACAGGAGCCACAATGGTTCACGCGATGACGAGGCAAGCTTGTGGTATCCAGGATTTCGAACCCAACCCTTGATATACACCACATACACCATGTTTTTGCCTTGAATCAGG
>JAXRKP010000086.1:490000-502500 GCA_037039925.1 Doris montereyensis
GCATAATCATGGCTTGATCGTGTCTGATAGTATTACAGTGTCATGTCAAGCGAGTAAGCCTGTTTGGACTGTACTGTAAAAGTCTACAAGTAGGACCATGACTATTATTGTGTTCCAGCTGTATGGTCCTGTAAGCCTGTGATGACGAATTTGTTTAAACTTTTACATTTGACGATAATGTCAGTACCCGGCAAAAACAGCAGATGAGAAGGTCATGAGATCATTAAGCCTATGAACACGCATTTTGTCAAAGTTCATCTGAACATTATCCATAAAAATGTGCATTATTATCTTTCCTACTTTTTCGTATAGGGTACAATCATGTTACAACACCCCGTGTGGTGCCAAGTACGATTATTAGACCAGATAGGCGTGAACGGCACTTTTTCCAACTTTTCAATTGTTCGAAATGGCGGCTTAGGTAAATGAAAATTCTGCTCAATGACGGGGGAAACAATGACATTTTCAACAATCGAACGTCACTTCTGTTAGAAAATTTTGGCAAATAAATACGATCTTGGTATCATTTAAAATCTACATGCTACATATGGTTTCTCTTGGTGGCCTGGCAAGATAAGCTTTGGTGAACGAAGAACGACCAACTTAGTATTACGTACAGATTTCTGTCCTTCCACTTTCATGTGTACATGTACATGACGTATTTTGTGTTCTCTTCCAAGTTGTAGTCGATTTTGTGATACTGGTAGGTTCTGCTTCTTTCTTTTAACTATTTCACCTATCTTTCATATTGCTGTTTCCTCTTAATTCACCCTGACATCACTGTACAATATTGTGGTGTACGGAGTAAACATCATTGAAAATAATATAGTCGATTAGATTCCTTAATATCATTATTATTGCATTGATTTTTATTTCGTGGTATCACCTACTACATGATTTATTACAGTCAGCAAAACGTGAATATTCGTTATTCATTAACTCTGACGATGCACACACAAAAACCCCAACCCAACTCAGACATTGATACGGCGTGTTCGTGTGTACATTGCGTTCACTCCTCTTTTAACCCATTCACCTCATGTACACGGTACACGGTGTGTAACACAAATGGTACACGGTGTGTAACACAAATGGTACACGGTGTGTAACACAAATGGTACACGGTGTGTAACACAAATGGTACATGGTGTGTAACACAAATGGTACATGGTGTGTAACACAAATGGTATGGTGTGTAACACAAATGGTACACGGTGTGTAACGCAAATGGTACACGGTGTGTAACACAAATGGCACGGTGGATGGTGTGTAACACAAATGGTACACGGTGTGTAACACAAATGGTACACGGTGTGTAACATATAAATGGTACACGGTGTGTAACACAAATGGTACACGGTAACACAAATGGTACGGTGTGTAACACAAATAGTACACGGTGTGTAACACAAATGGTACACGGTGTGTAACACAAATGGTACACGGTGTGTAACACAAATGGTACACGGTGTGTAACACAAATGGGTAACACAAATGGTACACGGTGTGTAACACAAATGGTACAAAAAAACACAAAGTTAAATTAGGGAATGCGTATTAAATAGAAGAAGACGTGTTGAACTAGATTATCCTTCTGATCATAGAATGGGGACTCGGTAGCGTCCAGGGGTAAGGTGTCGGCCTATCAACCAAACGGCGTGGATTCAAACACCAACTATCCAGTGATCACCTTAGATGTACATGTGGGTAAAAGTTAATATTTTTAAAACCTCCATTGAAACAGTTGTACATGGGGACGAGTCCAGGCACACAAGGATCTATGAACGCCTTACAGGTAACGTAGGTGCACTGTATGCTTTCCATGAAGTTGAAAATAACTTTCAATGAAATGGCTTCATGGGAGGGGTTGGGTGGTGGAAGGTAAATGGTGTAAGGCCATTGAGCTTGTATTTGCGCGGGGATACAGAATTTGAAATCATTTTACCACCCAATAAAAACGCCATCTCCTCCCGGTAGAAGAATAAAATCACGAAAATATCCCGATTAAAATTTCTTTAATTTACGTCTCCCCTCAACCACCCCGAGATCACCGGTAGTGCTGGACAGGGGTTAAACTCATGAGCGGCCATTCAACCAACAGATTGATGTGCTACCCTCCCACACTCCCCTTCCCACACCGCTGAAACCAGCTTGACACAAGCCAGAATGTGATACTGACACGGCCACGACTTGACATAACTGGTAACATGGCGGAAGCTGATTTCATTAACACATCCACCAATTAATCCTCCTCTAGTGCTAACAACTCTATGAGACCAGTCTACAGTACAAGCCCTTAACATCGCATTGCGAAGTTTCTTATCTCCTTAGAGACAAGAATGAAATAACGCTGGTGTCACGGGGTGTTAGTAGGACCAGAACACCGGAGTGTCTTCCCAACAATCGCCAATGCTTTCCATTCTACGAAACATTCATTGTTCCTAAGGTAAGCCACTGGCATGATGGGTCACTTCATCCGGGTCTCATCTTTGTCGTCTGCCACGAGTGGCCGGCTGTCGCCATTGTTACCACCCGTCTTACGTTACACCATGCTATGTCACGTGTGACGAAATGGCCGCCAGGTATTCCGTACAACGACGTGACACCTGATGCGAAGGGCTGGTGTCATTGTCAAGGTGAGATTACGAGTACAGTGATGCTCTAGGCGATGTCTCTCACAGGTCCTACCATTGAGTGGACACACTTTTGGAGTTTATACAAAATTAAATTGTTACTTACCTTTTGACATTTCATTCAACGACTTAAGTGATAATATTATTCTTACTGACGGAACCTTTCACCGATACAAACCATCGCCCTTTAGTGAACATATTTAAGCCTGGCATCTTTAAATAAACTCAACATGTCGTACAGAATGGCAGCCATGACATGGACATAGAAACCCAGGACGAACACGTACCTATGACATGGACACAGAAACCCAGGACGAACACGTACCTATGACATGGACACAGAAACCCAGGACGAACACGTACCTATGACATGGACATAGAAACTCAGGACGAACAGGTACCTATGACATGGACATAGAAACCCGGGACGAACAGGTACCTATGACATGGACATAGAAACCCAGGACGAACAGGTACCTATGACATGAAGACATAACAAAATACATGACGAACCCCAGGACGAACAGGTACCTATGACATGGACATAGAAACCCGGGACGAACAGGTGACTATGACATGGACATAGAAACCCAGGACGAACAGGTACCTATGACATGAAAACATAACAAAATACATGACGAACCCCAGGACGAACAGGTACCTATGACATGAACATAGAAACCCAGGACGAACAGGTACCTATGACATGGACATAGAAACCCAGGACGAACAGGTACCTATGACATGGACATAGAAACCCAGGACGAACAGGTACCTATAACATGAAGACATAACAAAATACATGACGAACCCCAGGACGAACAGGTACCTATGACATGGACATAGAAACCCGGGACGGACAGGTGACTATGACATGGACATAGAAACCCAGGACGAACAGGTACCTATGACATGAAGACATAACAAAATACATGACGAACCCCAGGACGAACAGGTACCTATGACATGAACATAGTAACCCAGGACGAACAGGTACCTATGACATGAACATAGAAACCCGGGACGAACAGGTACCTATGACATGGACATAGAAACCCGGGACGAACAGGTTCCTATGACATGGACATAGAAACCCAGGACGAACAGGTACCTATGACATGGACATAGAAACCCAGGACGAACAGGTACCTATGACATGGACATAGAAACCCAGGACGAACAGGTACCTATGACATGGACATAGAAACCCAGGACGAACAGGTACCTATGACATGGACATAGAAACCCATGACGAACAGGTACCTATGACATAGAAGACCTAACAAAATACATGACGAACCCCAGGACGAACAGGTACCTATGACATGAACATAGAAACCCGAGACGAACAGGTACCTATGACATGAACATAGAAACCTATGGGACGAACAGGTACCTATGACATGAACATAGAAACCCGGGACGAACAGGTACTCTATGACATGAACATAGAAACCCGGGACGAACAGGTACCTATGACATGAACATAGAAACCCGGGACGAACAGGTACCTATGACATGAACATAGAAACCCGGGACGAACAGATACCTATGACATGAACATAGAAACCCGGGACGAACAGGTACCTATGACATGAACATAGAAACCCAGGACGAACAGGTACCTATGACATGGACATAGAAACCCAGGACAAACAGGTACCTATGACATGGACATAGAAAACCCGGGACGAACAGGTACCTATGACCTATGACATGGACATAGAAACCCGGGACGAACAGGTACCTATGACATGGACATAGAAACCCGGGACGAACAGGTACCTATGACATGGACATAGAAACCCGGGACGAACAGGTACCTATGACATGACACATAAACCCAGGACGAACAGGTACCTATGACATGAAGACATAACAAAACATGACGAACCCCAGGACGAATAGGTACCTATGACATGGACACATAAACCCAGTGAAACACAGGAGGTACACTATGACATGAAGACATAACAAAATACATGACGAACCCCAGGTGGAACAGGTACCTATGACATGAAGACATAACAAAATACATGACGAACCCCAGGACGAACAGGTACCTATGACATGAAGACATAACAAAAATGGTGAAACACAGGATGAACACGTAATATGACATGAAGACATAACAAAATACATGGTGAAACACAGATGAACAGGTACCTATGATGATGGAAGACATTACAAAATACATGGTGAAACACAGGATGAACACGTAATATGACATGAAGACATAACAAAATACATGGTGAACACAGGATGAACACCTACCTATGACATGAAGACATAACAAAATACATAGTGAAACACAGGATGAACACGTAATATGACATGAAGACATAACAAAATACATGGTGAAACACAGGATGAACACCTACCTATGACATGAAGACATAACAAAATACATAGTGAAACACAGGATGAACACGTAATATGACATGAAGACATAACAAAATACATGGTGAAACATTAGGATGAACACCTACCTATGACATGAAGACATAACAAAATACATAGTGAAACACAGGATGAACACCTACCTATGACCTATGAAGACATAACAAAATACATGGTGAAACACAGATGAACACCTACCATGACATGAAGACATAACAAAATACATGGTGAACACAGGATGAACACGTAATATGACATGAAGACATAACAAAATACATGCAGAAACACAGGATGAACACCTACCTATGACATGAAGACATAACAAAATACATGGTGAAACACAGGATGAACACCTACCTATGACATGAAGACATAACAAAATACATGGTGAAACACAGGATGAACACCTACCTATGACATGAAGACATAACAAAATACATAGTGAAACACAGTATGAACACGTAATATGACATGAAGACATAACAAAATACATAGTGAAACACAGGATGAACACGTAATATGACATGAAAACAACAAAATACATGACGAACCCCAGGACGAACAGGTACCTATGACATGAAGACATTACAAAATACATGGCGAAACCCAGGACATCCCAGTGGGTGGACGATATCTAATTATTACCATCATCATCATCATCATCATCATCATCATCATCATCATCATCATCAAAACCAGCCTCTTGTTCTGTGCAGATGGTAACACGTTTAATACACATTACTATATAAACGTACATGTCCTAAATATGTAATTCCCATTAATCTGTGCACGAACCATCCACGTCACGTTCATTCAAGGCCATGACAAGCTTATCTTGGTTTTTATAGCGTGGAGTGGAACAGGTGATAATGGTCACCTTCGGAACAGAACGCTAGTCAGTCTGGTGCAGATCTTTACTCCCCAAGCTAGTACCTGTACCCATTTGTACCTGGGTCGACTTAAAAACAAATCGTGTAAAATGTCTTTCCCAAGGGCAACAATGTCGGATCTAGCTTTGCTAGATTCGAACCCGGGACCTCGTGATCCCATGTCTGACAGCCTAGTTATTCGGCCACCGACGCCATGAACTACGTACCTACCTGCCTATCTACGTACCCACCAACCAGGCCATTTACAATTCACATCTATAGACCTTGCCAGCCCTCCTCACCATAACCAGTCGACCAACCCACCTGCCTACTTAGTAGCTGTATTCCGTTATTTCATCTTTTTCATCGCTGAGTTTTTCTTTCCTTTTAATTTTGTTTTCAATTTTGGGCTTACTTTGTTTGTGTTGTTGTAGTTGTAGCTTTCTCTACGTTATGTTTTCTCCTCGTTTTCAAGCCCACCTTTAACTATGTATTTTTAGAATACTTTTCATTTAACAATCGACCCCTAATCTGAATAAAGAGATAGACCAGCCACTTAGAGGTCCATATTTCCAGTCACACGGCAGCTTGAAGTAAGGACCTCTAGATAGCCGAATGTCCAACGGTCAGTCTCTCAAACCTCGAGATCACCGCAATAGGTGCTTCAATCTACTATCTAGGACATAGATTAAAACTATCATCAACGAATACAAAGTAAAGCGTCACATCTTCACTGCTGGCGGTCTGTGCACTCTGAGCGCCGTTGCATAGCTCGCGCTTCCATCACGTGTGCAGATCTCGATGGACTGAGATAGAAGTGCATTTATCATAGAGTTGTGTCCCTTGCTTGACATCCACACCGTGTACGCCCACTCCTTCCTTGATTTGCATACAAACTTCCTGTTTCTCCTGATACATATTTATAGTTTGTTTATTTAGCTAGCTAAGTGAATTTAAAAATAAGGATATCACCATCATGAGTTAAGGAGGTTGAAAGGTTTTATCTTGATATTCCATGGTTTTAGAATAGCCATCGTCACAAAGATGAGAGAGTATGTCTGTCTAATAATTTGTCATCATCACCATCATCATAATATTCTCTTCATTGTCTCTTCCTTTTCGTTCCTCTCCTCATAATCCTCATCGTCGTGAACATGTTTGTTATCAAGAGAATAGCGTGATCATCATCGTTATCCAATTATCATCGCCATCATTTAATAAGTAGGTTATGGAACAGCACATCCACAATTGACAACACCTTAATTCTTATAACTACTTTACATTTCTTTTTATTTAAGGTTATTCAATTATATTCATTTTGAACAACATCGATCCACCAAAAAAACAACAACAACAACAAATACATGAGCAAACCAACAAAACAAACGAAAAGAAGAAGAAAAAAAATAATGAACTCCCACGTTACCTTCAAAACGAACAAATCACATCATGCACACCGCGCTCATCTCAGACAATGATTTGCTGTCAAGAAACAATTTCCATCCTTTCATTGATGTCGTAAGCTACATGTTCCATTGTTCTTCTTCTTCTTCTTCTTCTTCTTCTTCTTCTTCTTCTTTCTTCTTCTTCTTCTTCTTCTACTTCTTCTTCTTCTACTTCTTCTTCTTCTTCTTCTTCTACTTCTTCCTCTTCTTTCTTCTTCTTCTTCTTCTTCTTCTTCTTCTTCTTCTTCTTCTTCTTCTTCTTCTTCTTTCTTCCGCTTCCCCTTCTTCTTCTTCTTCTTCTTCTTCTTCTTCTTCTTCTTCTTCTTCTTCTTCTTCTTCTTCTTCTTCTTCTTCTTCTTCTTCTTCTTCTTCTTCTTCTTCTTCTTCTTCTTCTTCTTCTTCTTCTTCTTCTTCTTCTTCTTCTTCTTCTTCTTCTTCTTCTTCTTCTTCTTCTTCTTCTTCTTCTTCTTCTTCTACTTCTTCTTCTTCTTCTTCTTCTTCTTCTTCTTCTTCTTCTTCTTCTTCTTCTTCTTCTTCTTCTTCTTCCTCTTCTTCTTCTTCTTCTTCTTCTTCTTCTTCTTCTTCTTCTTCTTCTTCTTCTTCTTCTTCTTCTTCTTCTTCTTCTTCTTCTTCTTCTTCTTCTTCTTCTTCTTCTTCTTTCAAATATTTCAATATTAAACATGGGTCTTTTTGACCTCCGAGAGCACCCATGAAATGGCGACCATCCAGCTCCCTGCTGTGACTAGTGCAACTCCCCAATTATCCAAAGGCGACAGAGGAAAACCTGCGGCTCAATGTCTTTGACGAATTGTGGACTCAATTCCCCATTAATTGGCTACACGCACTAATAACACCAGCCATGAACGCCCAAAGCTTCATCTGGCTACGACCAAAGCGATCATAGTTTCTTTAGAACGCTTCGGCTATGCGCCCACTACAAGGCATACAGTAATTAAGAGCATACCCTATAGGCTCTGTTTGCAGTTGAGTTGCATAATTTAAGCCTGGACTGTCGTCCCTGATATTAGAGAGGGAAAGCAGGCGAGGAAGTTCACAATAAATGAGGATAGTAGCTAAGGTTCCTTCAATGCCATACGGCCCAAAGAGCAGGAGCTATGCCGGTTTTATCATTATGAAGCGGAACAAAGATAATAAATCCACCCATGGATAGGACGCTAGTATGACGCATACCCCCCCCCCAAGCTAGTACTTGTACCCATTTGTATATGGGTTGAATGGATAAAATGCGTGTTAAGTGTCATTCCCAATGAATACAATGTCGGATCTAGCTTTGCTAGATTCGAACCCCAGTTTCGTGATCCTAACTACTCAGTCACCGACAAATGATAATGCGAGGTTAAATCGTTGAAAAGAGACGTACGTGTAGACTCGGCCATTTCCGTTCTATGGAGCAACGAAACACATATGGAAGGTAGAATGAAAACTGATCAAGAAAGCAGAAGGAATACAACCAATACACCGGAAGGTAGAAACGGAAACCGATCAAGAAAGCAGAAGGAATACAACCAATACACCGGAAGGTAGAAACGGAACCGATCAAGAAAGCAGAAGGAATACAACCGGAAGGTAAATGAAACCGATCAAGAAAGTACAATACAACCAATACACCGAAGGTAAAGAAAAACCGATCCAGAAAGCAGAAGGAATACAACCATACATCAGAAGGTAGGAAAACCGATCAAGAAAGCAGAAGAATCCATACAATCACCCAAGAAAGCAGAAGGTAAAATGGAAACCGATCAAGAAAGCAGAAGGAATACAACCAATACACCGGAAGGTAAAATGGAAACCGATCAAGAAAGCAGAAGGAATACAAACCAATACACCGGAAGGTAAAATGGAAACCGATCAAGAAAGCAGAAGGAACGACACAAAGGCCCTGGGAGAGTGAGATCATTAGCTGTGGATGTCGGTAAAATCAAATCAAATAATGTATGACAAGACAGAAGGTCGGCCTGGAAGTACACAGGCAGAGAGATAATTGGCTGACATGCAGAATGTGGTTATTTTCTCAATCTCTGAATCGTTTCCATTTCATTGCTGGTTAAACATCGTTGACGACATCTTACAAAATACAAAATAACCCAATAATTTAAAAAAAGAAAAAAGGAACCAAAACAAAACCAAAAAACAATACTGAAGAAAAAGAACGAAGAAAACGAGAAAAAAAGAGCGAAAAGGAACCAAGAAGAACAAAAGGATAAAACCTGATTGGAAACAAATAAAAAAGCGAAGGAAGTGAAGGACGTTTACAATCCACACACTATTGGTGACGTTTACAATCCACACTATGCCACTATTGGTGACGCCACTTTGGTGACGTGCTTACAATCCACACTATGCCACTATTGGTGACGTTTACAATCCACACTATGCCACTATTGGTGACGTTTACAATCACACTATACAATCCACACACCATTGGTGACGTTTACAATCCACACTATGCCAATATTGGTACGTTTGCTAAATCCACATGCCACTATTGGTGACGTTTACAATCCACACTATGCCACTATTGGTGACGTTTACAATCCACACTATGCCAATATTGGTGACGTTTTACAACCACACTATGCCACTATTGGTGACGTTTACAATCCACACTATGCCACTATTGGTGACGTTTACAATCCACACTATGCCAATATTGGTGACGTTTACAATCCACACTATGCCACTATTGGTGACGTTTACAATCCACACTATGCCACTATTGGTGACGTTTACAATCCACACTATGCCACTATTGGTGACGTTTACAATCCACAATATTATGCGTTTACAATCCACACTATGCCACTATTGGTGACGTTTACAATCCACACTATGCCACTATTGGTGATTGCCATAATCCATATTGGTGATGTCATGAATCCACACTATGCCACTATTGGTGACGTTTACAATCCACACTACAAGAGATAATGGGAGTTCTGGTGAAGAACAAGCACGATAACGTGTCACTTATAACGCAACATCACAGTAAATTACAGTGATGATACCTGTCCTGCATTAGACCCATTATTATGAATTATACATGAACAGCCACGAGATGACAGGGAAAAAAGCATGTCAACAAACGCCTTGAAGCTTGTAGATCATACGATAAGAATGGTCAGCTCGAGAAGTAGAGAGAATGTGCTACTGTTCTAAGACTTAATCGCCGACTGACAAAGTCTCAGAGAACATAAAATGTCGCGTACATGGCTAACGCATTTAGCAGAAAGTCTAAAGATAGCAGTGCAATTCTATTCATAAGCCAATCCTCACATAACAAAAAATAATACCTGTACATGTAATATTAATATAAGTCGACGCTGTCATAAAAACATTAGCATTGCTGGACAGATCAAGTCACGTTAAAGTTAGTGTTGGTTCCAACATACTGACACGGACAAGCTCATCGAGATCTATCTCTCATTTATTATAGTCATTCGATTTCTTACCTGAGGATACAGGCGTTTACCGAGGCGTGACCATGCTAGTCCCAAATAATTGGTCAGCCAACTCTGCCCCCCACCCACCCCTTCTCCGGCCCTGGGATAATCTGTTCTTTCAATACATTACTAATGCGCGACCATATCATTATGCCCTTTACCGAGGCAGAAACTATTTGTAGTGGTACCGATTCAATCGATTAAGTGGGTAATGGAAGATATCGTAAAATATAGAAGAAAAGTAAAATGACACGGTTCTTATAAAATATAATATGTGGCGTAGTTGTCTCTATTCAGCCATGCCTACAATATTTAAAGGTCTAATATTTACTATCGACTGCCCTGTAAACAGTCAAAGGTTATTCATGTAGTGCTGTGAGCTGCACACGCGATCTCCTGTTTATCGTCCATCTCCGATGGGACTAGGTGTCGATCAACGCTCTCTCTAGTAGTAATACTAGTAGTAGCAGTAGTAGCAGCAGCAGTAGTAGTAGCAACAGTAGTAGCAGGAGAAGCAGCAGTAGTAGTAGTAGTAGTAGTAGTTGTTGTTGTTGTTGTAGTAGCAGTAGTAGTAGAGAGGGCGTTGGTGTTGATCCGTCTACCTGGACCAGCGGATGGGTTTTACGCCAAAGTTCTCAGCCTGCTGCGCTTTGAATTGAACCAAGGCCGTCTGTAACCTACACTATATAGACGGCCTCGATTGAACCCACGACTTTCAGTTGGGAGGCACGACACCTTGCCTCTGGACTACCGAGTCCCTCCCCTACCCTACCCCCAAACGTTACGAAATAATGTAGCAACTAATGCAATTAATTCGTGTTGCTAATTTAGTCTACGAGACAACAAGACATCATGTCGATTTCTACGGAAATGACACATTTCTAAGTTTTAACCTGACAAACTAAGGACTTTAGGATCACTTGAATGTGACATGTATTAGTTGTACAATAGCAAGAGCAGTCCCAGTATCAGCACCACCATCTCCTTCTGCTTCTACTGCTTCATGTACTACTACTACTACTACTACTACTACTACTACTACTACTACTACTACTACTACACTACTACTACAACTGCTGCTGTGACACTACGTCTACTACTACTATACTACTATTACTACTACTACTACTACTACTACTACTACTACTACT
The DNA here is from genome assembly GCA_037039925.1 of Doris montereyensis. NCBI lineage: Eukaryota > Metazoa > Mollusca > Gastropoda > Nudibranchia > Dorididae > Doris > Doris montereyensis. The sequence continues at coordinate 501,960 of JAXRKP010000086.1, forward strand.
ACTACTATACTACTACTACTACTACTACTACTACTACAACTGCTGCTGTTGACACTACGTCTACTACTACTACTACTACTATTACTACTACTACTATAACAACAACTACTACAACTGCTGTTGTTGATACTATTTCTACTGCTACTACTACTTCATGTACTTCTATTACTACTTCTTCTTCTTTTACTACTACTACTACTACTACTACTACTACTACTACTACTACTACTACTACTACTACTACTACTACTACTACTACTACTACTACTGCTGCTGCTGCTGCTACTATTAATACTACTGCTAAAACATTTACATACTGTACTGATACAACTAGGAGTAGTACATGTAGCTGTAGTAGTAGTAGTAGTAGTAGTAGTAGTAGTAGTAGTAGTAGTAGTAGTAGTAGTAGTTGTAGTAGTAGTAGTAGTAGTAGTAATAGTAATAGTAGTAGTAGCAGTAGAGTAGTAGTAGGTAGTGTATAGTAGTAGTGTAGTAGTAGTAGTAGTAGTAGTAGTAGTGGTAGTAGTAGTAGTAGTAGTAG
>JAXRKP010000086.1:510000-535000 GCA_037039925.1 Doris montereyensis
ACCAGATCTAGTAGTAAACACTGTGGCTCATTTTGTGTTACCAAATCTAGTAGTAAACACTGTGGCTCATTTTGTGTTACCAGACTTAGTAGTAAACACTGTGGCTCATTTTGTGTTACCAGATCTAGTAGTAAACACTGTGGCTCATTTTGTGTTACTGTAGATCTAGTCGTAAACACTGTGGCTCATTTTGTGTTACCAAATCTAGTCGTAATTACATAAAAATAGTGCCGCTTTACTGATCACATATCATTACATGTGGCACATTTATCTGTTTCATTGAAAGGTATTTCCTTGCCTCCGTTTGCCTGCATCCCAGTGTGAGCTGTGGATGAAATCTGGGCTTTACAAAATAAACGTGACTGCAAAATACATTGATATATAGGGTAAGGAGGACCTGACATTTACCCCAAGCCTCTGGCGGAATGTGTGAAGTGTAATAATAATTTCGGTATGACTCCACAGACACACACGCCACGGATCTGATGCATAAAATAAAAGAGATAACACAGCCGATGTCCCTGTCGACAATTTGGGTGATAAATCCCACGGTTTGTCTCTCCTCCCTCCTCCCTTCCCTATAACAAACCAAAATGTAAAAACGTCGTGGCGATCAAACTAACGAGCAAGCAAATGACAGCAAATGTTCAATGTCAACGGCAATTAAATTTGTCCTCCAAACACACATTTGAGTGAAAGCACTCATCTGGTATCAATCTTTATGGGTTACGTCATGTCATTTACATGCCAATCTGAGGACGAGGACTAAAACAATTTCGGTGTCTCACTAGCAATAGTCCAGCTGCCTTCTCTCCTCCCACTCTCTCCGTCTTTATCACCCACCACCCATACGACATACACGAGAACACACACACACCTCACGCACATCCCTCAGCCCGCACATTTTTTTTCTAATGGTCGAAGAACGCCTCGCCCCCCCTCGTCTCATGCCTTTGTTGTCGTTCGTCTGTTCTACCCACCGTTTCTCTCCTCTTTATTTCACACGCCTCCCCTCCCGTCTCTTTGTTTCTCCCTACCCATCTCCCATGACCTCCTCCCCTCCCTCTCTCCACTGTCTCCCTCTCCACCATGCACCCTTTTCCGCCTCCTCCCTGCCCCTACCAGGGCAAAACCGGTATCATGTTGGGTTGTCGTATGGAGGGAGGAGGAGGAGGAGGAGGGGCATGAAAAGCGTTACAAACATCTGTTCGTAATCCCAACAGGCGCAGTGTTAGAAGTCTTATCGGGATTATTTGAGTAAATACCACCTGAAGCCAAACTCAGTGTTTATTGTCATCTCGTTCACTTTGATAATGTTTACTTTTGTCTGCTGCACCTATTTATGTGTATGAATCCCTCTCCGTTTCTTTAAATTTGTTATTTTTGTAAAGTTGCCCGTTCCCTCGTCCCCTATCTGTAGATCCCTTGATATCAACCTCTCCCCCACTAATACCAGCTCTCTCTCTTTTCCTCCTCTCCCCTCGCCACCTCCCTCTCTCTCCACCCCCTTCTTTCTTTTATATCTGTTAATTAAACCACGTTTAACCATTTTTGGGCGGCCCCAGTCAGGGGGAATCGAAAACCAACTAGAAGAGAGGAAGACGTAAGAATCGAGGACGATTGAGGAGGGCACACCAGACATCTGTGTATTGTTGGCGCGTTTGTTTGATTTGATTCGATTGTGAGGGGTGAATGAAGATAGACAGACAAGAGAAGGGATGGTGGACGACATTTGAAGAGACATTACAACAAAATAATTAACCAAAGTCTAATAATACATACAAAGCCTTGTGTGAAATTGTTGTCTGGGTCGTCTTTCCAAGTCGAATGCTTTTTTTCCATCATCGGGTTTTGGCGAAGGGCATAGAAGGTGAGGGGGATGTCCTATGGATCTTAATGTGAAACTACCAGCGTACGTGTTTGCAAAACGTGTCCCTATACGACATGTGTTCGCGCATGCTGTGTTTGGTTTGTGTGTCTTTTCAGCTGCGTGTGTTCTACTGTCCATCTTATGTACAAGCCTGATGTTGTAGCGCTGCATTATTATGGGCTTGCGTGTGTGTCTGTAGTGTTTGTTCCGGGTGTTAGAGTTTCCAGAGGCTTTTACAGCGGACTGCTTTTGTCAGATAGTGTTGCTGTCTGAGGAAGCAGAAAGAGGATTTAAGACGAGACTGGGTTTCGGTTCTTTATCTTGGGAATCGCCGCGAGGGAATGATAAATTGAGATTGAAGGTTTGAAGTTTCTCTTTCTGTGGAGAGGGCAGGAGTGAAACAAAGGGACAAACTTGGCAGATTCCTTTATATGGAATGAATTGAATTGGATAATGTTGTATTTATGTTCCATGAATTTGGATACAAGTGTGTTCATTTGTTTTATATTGTGAAAAATTCATTTTGATATTCCATCCCATATTTCTCAGTCTCTCTGTGAGTTGCATCACTAGTCAGTCATGCAGGAGAGAAAACACACATGATCTAGAGACTCTAGGCAGTGTACCTAGAATCTAGATCTAATCTGAGAGTCTAGATCTAGATTATGATATGACTGACTTCTATGTCAAGTAGGGAGTGTTTTTCTTATTATGTTTAGTCTTGCCTTGGAACTTGCTGTCATTTGAAGCACAGTCTCATTTATTTTGGAACTCTTCGATTAAAGGTAATCCTCAAGACAGGACGGAAAGTATATTATACAGAACTATGGAGAGCTGATTGTTATTTTGCCTTTTGCCACTCAAGCCACATTCACATGTCCCTCTCATCCACCCCTCCCTCTTTCCTCACCAACAGTATTCCGGATATTTATCCCACTTCAACCCTCTCGCTAATACCAGCTTTACATTTCATGTCAGGTGATAGATAGACAGACAAGAGAAGGATTGAAAGCTTAATGATTTACCAGATGTTAAATAATGCAACATATAGACGGGTGTTAGAGTTTAGATTCTAGATCTAGAATTTAAATTCTAATGCCTTTATGTTAAAAGCAAATCTTTTGATCTTCACGTCAACTTTATGATCTAGATCTAGATCTATATTTATGCACCTGATAGAGGTGTTTTTTAATTTGAAGCACAGTTTTGATCTCTAATAGCTTTGCATTTAAAGAATCGCCTCCTCTCCCACCCTCCTCCTCTTTCCTCACCAACAGTATTCGATATTTAAAAATATTTACATTTCATGTTTCGCTCGATTTTGTCTTCCTTTGTTATTTGTTACTTTTTAAATTTTATTTAGAATGAGATAGTCGACAAGGAAAAAATAGCTTTGCATTTAAAGAAGTTTGAATTTATCCTATTACTATTAGATCTAGGATCTACATGAACATGCTGATTATATCACTCCCCAGACAACGTCATATAATGCATTGTAGATCCCTAGATAGAAGATGTAGATCTAGGCCTATGTGGAATTTTTATTAGTTTTTCAAGTAACTTATGAATGTTAACAAATTTCCACATGTATAGAAGAAAAGAGGTCTGACTATGATACCATTTTTACATTACGGCGAAGACTAATTACACAACACGGCGTGTTTGTTTATACATAAAAAGGGGGGATAAAGTGACCTCTCAGTTATCGTGGGGAGATTTAATTACGTCCGTCCCTTTGTAGGGGTAAGAAAAAATGGAAAGGCGTCTATTTCTTGTCAATAATGAGTGTCTTTTTCTGTTTTCATCTCTCAAATCTACATTTGTTCTATTTGTCTTTCTACAAAGCCAAGCTATATGTCGGATTAATCAATTTGTCACCAGGTCTGTTACTACACGCTCATCTTAATTAGAATTAATGTCAGGCTTCAAAAATCGATCAGGTCGGGACTCAAAATAATGTTTTTGTATTTTTTGTAAGGAAATATTGCTCTGATAAATATAAAATGGCAATTAGATCTAGAACCTATGTCTCTATCTAGATCTACATCTAGTTACAATGTCGCAACTTTTTAAAGCTGTCTCTTTGAGAGACAGATAGTTAATTCGAAGGTTTATATGATGACTGAGCCGAGGTTAATGAGGCTTAGATTAGAGGCATTGTACCTGTCTAAGCCCTAATATGGTTTTATTTGCGTGTCTTGAATGCTCTTAGTCTTAGTGTCCACGTCATGGATAGAAAATCGCTTTGGATTTAACATCAAGATAACCACATTGATCCTTGATATCACAATGTCTTAGGCAACCCGACTTAATCAGCCATTAGATTTATCGCTTTGTTGTAAATTAGTATTAGGTTCTATTACTTTTTTTTTTCTGATCTTTCTTCCTATGGTGTGTGCGTGAGTGCATCGCTCTTTCTAGAGTTGTTTCTGTCATACTATGGGCCAGACTGCTGGCCTGGAGATGCTAATGTGTAGTATTGACATATTTCTCTACACTGATTTCCTTTCATTCCTTTGTATATATACGCCTGTACAACAATTGGTAGAGCATCTGCCTACCACCCAGTGAGAGACACCGTTCGATTCCCAGTCGGGTGCAATTGTTTTGGCCCTCTTTTCGACCCAGCAGCAAAATGAGTTGCAAGTGCCGTTCAGATTTCGAAAGTGAAGGTTGCGTGGAACGCCATGGTAAACTACCACAAAATAGCGTGTGCCTAGGAAAACAGTCTGCTTTTGGTTGCCCGCCGCCCACCTCAAATAATTGGGCTTACTTTACTTTGTGTGTGTGTGTGTGTGTGTGTGTGTACTATTGTCTGCATTTCGTTTTGTTACCTGAGATGACCGATGGTTGACAGGGTGAATTCCAATTAAAATAAATCGCCATATTTCTGTATTAATTCTTGCTGTTCCTCTCAATTCACCTTGGTGATTGGTGGACGGGGTAAATTTCAATGGACCAAACACACCTCTCTTTAGTATTTCGTATATATTATCTTCCTATAACAAATACACACATGTACATGCATGTCCGCCAGTCTTTTTTATTTAGCTGTTTCTTTTGCAATTGTTTTCTCTAGGTCTTTTCTGTATCAGCCTCATGTCTCCTTTGTCCTCCTTTTTAAACTAATGTTCTCATGGCTTCCTGTTTCTCTCTCTTTTTTTTCTGAGACCAATTTCCTTGCTGGTTTTCCTGTCCTACTTAATTGTTTTCACACCAGTTCGCCCGTGTGAACGAAGACAATGCAATTAATTTTAGTGGGAAAAAGAAAGAAAATAGTTTTACAAACAAAACAAAATAAATTCTCTCTGATCTCTGCCTTATCCGTATCCAGAAGTTTTGATGCGCCATGTTTTAGCCATATTATGTTGGCATGATGTATGTTTTCTGACGCTTGTTTTAAATGTTTTTTAACTCGCGTGTAAATAAGGAAACAAATATGTTCATTTATCGGGCAAGGATGTTTGAGTCATTTTAGTTTTTACTGACGGATTCTTTACTACAATAAAGTCTATGGTATGCATTGCTTTTTTCTCTTCTTTCTCCACATCTATCATTGTTAAGTATACATATTATATTACTTGTACTTTTATTTATCACCACGAGGATTATCAGTAATTTGCGCTCCCTTTAAAGTTTTACCGGTTCTCGACAAACTATGAATTTGACGACTTGTTTGACAATGTGTTTGAGTGTGATCTTTTAGCACGTGACGTCTGGTCCCACTCTCCGGCTGGTGACTCAAACTCAAAGGCTTGGCTCAAGGCAACCGTAACTTTTACTCTGCACGCCTCAGCTACGCTCCACTGACGTTATAATAATAGTATTAACAGCCTATTGGCATCTTGTCTTCTCCCCTCTACCTATAACTCTAGGTCTATGCATTCCCATTGTGCTTTTACACATAAAAAGCAGACCTACAATACATAAACAGGTTAATGAGGCAAACAGTTAGTGGGTGTTACTGGTGGTAGGTCTTTGTGCTTTCTTCTTCCCTTTATGCCTTTCTTTTCATCTTGCTGTTTCAATTCACACTGAGATCGCCGCATTTGTTGGATGGAGTAAACTTCAATCAAACAAACAATGAGGTAAACAACACGACATGTATCGAGCATCCAGAAAATGTTCCCCATTGTTTCCCCCATGAGCGCTTTATAATAATACAAAATCTACAACGGGGCTGACTGTTTGATCAAGAGCCATGGAGGCCCTTGAGGCTTTGATAACGAGACGTTTAATGTGTCCTAAAGCGCTATTTCTATTAAGTTGTAATGTGAAAAATCTACTGACCTTCTTGTGTTGTCGGTTTTCATTTGTTCTATTTATTATGCTGCCATGGTTTTACTGCCTGCGGGGGGGGGTATTTTTTAAAATTATTTTATTGATCGAAATTGAAAGACCTTGTGAAAGGAAAACTCGATGGTTAGGAGGACATTGTGTCATATTTATCTCAGGCTTATGTTCTTTGTTTGCTTGACTTGCATATTAATGCCCTTTTATCAAGGTATAGATTGGGTTGCAGACTGCTACTTTCATGGGAAATATTTTCTATCTCTCCGCTTGATGGATCGGGGGGGGGGGGGGGGGCGTGGATGTTGCTGGAAGGAAGATTGAAACGAATTTAAAAAAGGTACAAGTATATTATCATGTACCCACATCTAGCTGTGGGAAGAGGGATCGACGGAAACACAGTGTTTTGAGGATGTCTTATCTTTTCTTCTTTAGGCGCGGTCAGGTGTGAAGAGGAAACAAGACTGACGAGAACGCGGTATGGGGAGGGGGAGTGGGGGGATTGGATGAGGTGGGCGCAGGGTCGGACGGAGAGGCCCCTATGGAGGGCGGAGTGTGGAGTGGAGTCGAATCAAGGCTCTCTTTCTCAGCATAGTGCACAACCTGACACTGGTTTGGTAGTCAGAGCAGAGAGGTGTAGCGCACGAGGCATGAAGGCAAACACTAAACACGGCTCAGGCCTGAGGGTTACCATTGGAGGCCTGTGTGTGTTTGCGTTATGCTGCCAAGTGAGAGTGGGGGGGCAGGTATGTCAAGGGGAAAGACGAGAGTTGTTATTGACAAGCTTTATTTAAGAGAAATTGAGCTGACAGGATGGTAATTTGAGGTTAGATAAATGGAACTATCAGGGTGGTAGACGTCGAGTTGAAAAGAAAACCCGCGGGCCAGACGTACAGAAACAGAGTCAATACTGTAGTACATGTATGTACATATCATTGCTGTTCTTTGGAAATAAACGGCTTGCAGTTCTGTTGTATTCGTGATCCATCTACCCTTGGGGTCGGTCTGACTTACACTTACAGAACGGTCTCTCTCTCTCTCTCTCTCTCTCTCTCTCTCTCTCTCTCTCTCTCTCTCTCTCTCTCTCTCTCTCTCTCTCTCTCTCTCTCTCTCTCTCTCTCTCTCTTGCCCCTCCTCGTGTAAGGGGCAATCTGGCTCATAGAATAGAGTGGCCCCCTTGTTCTCTTTTTCTTTCCTTGGTTATTACCATGTTCTATTAACTATAACAGTTTATCACCAAAGCACCTCTACTCGCGTTCAAGCGATTGATATAATTATAAAAATATAACTCGTATAATACGCACAAAATATGTTCACTGTATCTGCTTTTTGTGAATAGCCACTAAGCTTTCGAAATGACTACATTTATTATTCTTGTATTTATACTTTTCGGTGAATCCATAAGGTTTCGAAATGACTACAATTATTATTCTTGTATTTATACTTTTCGGTGAATAGCCACTAAGGTTTCGAAATGACTACAATTATTATTCTTGTATTTATACTTTTCGGTGAATAGCCACTAAGGTTTCGAAATGACTACGATTATTATTCTTGTATTTATACTTTTCGGTGAATAGCCACTAAGGTTTCGAAATGACTGCAAGTATTATTCTTGTATTTATACTTTCCGGTGAATAGCCACTAAGGTTTCGAAATGACTGCAATCATTATTCGTGTATTTATACTTTCCGGTGAATAGCCACTAAGGTTTCGAAATGACTGCAATCATTATTCGTGTATTTATACTTTTCGGTGAATAGCCACTAGGTATTCGTCTCGGATTACGTACTTCCTGTGAGATGTGATTGTAATCAAGTATATATATATATATATATATATATATATATATATATATATATATATATATATATATATATATATATAATATTATAACAGGATATCTGTGATCTACTTATTCTTTTAAGATATCGTTTTTTAATTGCTTTTTTGCTATTTTAAATTTTTTTACCGGAAGACTAAGTGCTGGACTTTTTGTTTTAATCTGGTGGACTAACAGCTGTTAAAAGATTACATCCCCCCCCCCCCATTTTTCTTTACAATCATAGTGGCTTCGTCAGATATCAGACAAGGGTCGCGCTATCGGCATCACACACTCATCAATGTCAAGATAAACCTTTTACTCTTTGTTTTTGGAAACACTCCAATGTTCAGGTATGAAAGGAGTAGAGGTGAGAACGGTGGCTTGACCTTCTGACAATGTGGTGTGCAGTGTATACACACAGTCACACGAGGATGAACTTTTGTCTTAGAGTTAGAGCAGTTTTGTTGTTAGATAATCTTCTTGTCGATTGAAGTGCGAAGTGCGAACCTTTCCCCCTGTATTGTGTTGTGTCGACGTGAATTTTGCTGTGTGTCAATTGTGGGCGTGTGGCAAGTGTTACTGGTACAGTGGTAGGTCCTAATTCTCACTCTTTCACGTCTATTTCATCTTGTTTCTTTTTATTTCACTCACCCTGGAATTACCGCATATCATGGTGTACAAAGATTATAACCAATCATTTTGTTTTAATTAATCCAGCATGTAAAATTGTTCAGTACTGTTTATCCTCCCAAAAAGAAATAGAAAAAAGTTCAAAATATACAATTTATTAGAAACAAAACTCAACCAGTTAAAACGAAACTTCAAAGTCTTCATAAATTAACAACGTTGTAATTAAATATATTTATTCGTTCGTTCATCCTGCCAACTTGAAATGACCAAACTATTTTTCACGACTTGCGTTTTGTACACTTCCATCAGCTCTGAAGTTTCCCTGTGATGCCAGCATGAATCACTGCTATAGGTGTGGAGGTTCCTTCGAATGATTGTACCGGACATAAAAATACAGGTCAACATTTGCATTATATATATATATATGTACACACACACACAGACACACACACACACTCTACTTACATTAGGTGCGTACTCTGGCTTTTGACATGAGTGGCCATCGCAGCCATGGATATTTATGGATATCGTTAAAAAGTTTTTAACTTCTTTTTTAAACTGCTAGACTATATCTACACCCGCGGGCAAGTCCTTGATAGAAGGTTAGCTTTTCAAGGTCTTTCGAAAAAGAAAATACCCCCACCTCTTTGAGGCAACTCGGTTTCATCAACAGGACCACGGGTTTCATCAAAAGGACGACGTCATTTAACGATGTATTTCCTTTTAAGCGTTACCCTTCCGCTGTTCCTTTGCATTTCACACCACAACGTATTTCCGCTTTCTTCAGTGCCTTTTGCCACTCATAAAATTGCTGTAAATTCAATGCAGCCTTCAACTCTTATCTGCGTCTACCTGCAGTTGTAAAAATGGTGTAATTGCTTTAGAACACGAGGCATTCTTAGTGCAGTTAAAGACAGTTGTTGGGCTGTCTGTATTTTGGGGTGCATGCAAGTTTTTTGACGGGATGGTTAGTTTTTCTTTTCACTTGTACTGAAGAACAACAAAAAACGCACACATGAAGTGTCTTTTTTATTATTCCATTCTTCTTTACCGTCTCTGTAACACAGCGCACATAATTACATGGACGTGTGTGTGTGTGTGTGAGAGAGAGAGAGAGAGAGAGAGAGAGAGAGAGAGAGAGAGAGAGAGAGAGAGAGAGCAAAGAGCAAAGTCTGTGTTATCTGGGAAGGTGATTAGCTGTTTGCCTGTAGTATAACTGCGTTGACTAACGGCCAGTGGGACAGCTTGCATTAATAGTCATGTAACTACATTCCTGGAGTTAAATGGTAAGTTGCATATGCGCAGCATCGATTTTTTGTGTTCATGCAGTTTATCTGTCAGTCGAGAAATTCACTTCATTAACCAGATTCATGGGGTTATGGTTGTGAATAATATTACATACACTCATAAATTATAAAGCGCATCTCCTCTGCCTCTTCCACCCGCCATGCTCCATCTCGATCTCCATCACTGACACCCTTTCCCTTTTCTAGAGAGACATGTTAGGAGAGAGACAGAGATGTTGCAAAGGCAAACAAAAATATTTATATTCTAAATTACGAGAAGATGGGGGGCGGCGGGGATGAAAAGACACACGACGGGCGAAAAGAAGGAATACTATCATTATAGCAGAGAGGGATATGGGTGAGGCCTGGCCAAAGGGGAGGGAGTTGGTGTGATGAAATACAGCCAGTGGCGCTTTTCATTTTCCTGACACGTCCTGACCCTGTGCCTTCCCCTTCCCTGTGGGCAGTGGACCGATGGCTGGTTTGGGCAAACGAGGCTTGTGTTGAACTCTTGTCCCCTCTCCTGTCTTCCTGTTGGGAGGACTGTCTCTCTTTGTTTGTCTTCCTTTCCTGTCGGTCTGTCTCCGTTTTCTCCTGTGGCGATCAGTCTGCGTTTGCCTGTCATTATCTCCCACCCTCACGACTGTCTGTCTCTCTGTTTGGCTGACTGTGTGTGTGTGTGTGTGTGTGTCTCTCTCTCTCTCTCTCTCTCTCTCTCTCTCTCTCTCTCTCTCTCTCTCTCTCTCTCTCTCTCTCTCTCTCTCTCTCTCTCTCTCTCTCTCTCTCTCTCTCTCTCTCTCTCTCTCTCTCTCTCTCTTGTTTCTTGTTTCTTTCTCTTATTGATGTGTATCTTAGAACAAATACAGACAGGCAGGCCTAAGTGCGATTCGACCTAACGTCTTTATATCTCTACTGATTAGGCTCAAATTGTCTGTAACGGTCACACGCTTTGTCTTGCCTGTAGTCATACATTGTGACCGTAAGAACCATGACATATTTTTGGTGATGACTATTGAATTAATTCATTTTTGGTGATGACTATTAAATTAATTCATTTTTGGTGATGACTATTGAATTAATTCATTTTTGCATTGTTGCGCCAACAAATTACAATTTGTTTAAAAAACAGCTTTAATGCTCTTTAGTCTTATCAACCAACGTTTCATCGATCTCAGTCGTTTCAGTTTGTAGATAGATCCATCTGCACTACCGTAGATTCACGTCTTCAAAATGTAGTACATGTAGTAGTACAGTAAGATCACACACACTCATATTTATCTTATACTAGGCGTCATCGTCCAAAAATATTCATCTTCATCTATCTGGCTCTTGAGTCACTTTGAATTCATGATTTATGAAGACCCTAGGCTCCGAGAGACAGCAGTCTTGGTGGCACAGTAGTTACGGCGATGCAATTGAACGCAATAGGAGGAGGTCGAATCCCAGGACGAATATTTTGTTTGCTGTTTTCTTTTTTTCTTTTTCTTTTTTTAAAAACTTTTTTGAGGGGGGGGGGGATCTCGCCACAAGCTTGGGGTTCCATTTTGATTTTTGTTAAAAGGATTAAAAATTTAGATATTTTTACATATATATGTTCAACGATAAATTTATAGATATAGCGATGAATCCAAAGGCTATGAGTATTTATGGTTAGCAGTTTTTCAAACATTTTTAAAGCTCTACTTGTATGATTGCACATGGGTTTTTTGCTGTCCGTCCTGTTGACAGGCTTTCCCAGGTCATATTAATTATGTTCAGCTAATAAAGTTAAATCATGCTTTCTTTTTTTGTGGGCAGTTGATGGGTGCTACTGTTAGGTCCTACTTCTATACTTTCACTTGTCTATTGTGTTGCTGTTTCCTCTTAATTCATTCTGGGTTCCCTACATAATAATAATAATAATGGACTGGGGTCCCTACATAATAATAATAATAATGGACAGGGTAAATTTCAATGAAAATTGTCTTTCTATAGTATGCTGTTTACTGTCACTGTATGTGACACTTTATGAGAGTATTTGTTTACGTCATATATTTGTTAATTGGAACGTTCTTCAGCCACCCGTAAATGGTTTTTCTTTCTTTATAACATGTGGTTTTGTTGTTTTTGTTCAATTTTTGTTCAATTTATCTTGATTTATTTTTTGGTGTGGCTCTCTTTATGTGAATGTTTTTCTTCTTAATTGTTAATTAATTTCACGTTCGCAAGTATGCTCGTGTAAGAATCTACGTTGAGCTCATGATTCAATTAATGATGTATCGGTCTGTTATGTCTCTGATTGTATATTTTCAATATTTTGTCTTTTCAGATATTAACGGCTAACATTTTTGAATATTGGAATTGACAAGGGACGAATTATTGATTCGCCACAATGGAAATTAAACTTTGTTTACATTTGTGAGGCACTTGTCAGTGCTGACTTTTGTGTGTGTGTGTGTGTGTATATATATTTATATATATATATTTATATATATATATATATATGTATATATATATATATATAGATGTGTTACGTTCTCTTGATTCCACGGTGAAAGCAACACGGCGGACAACAACATCTACGACGAGAAGAAGACGACGACGAAAGAGGAAGAACCCCGGTGCTGCTCGTGCCTTGGTCCTGAAACATGAGCGGCAATAGCAACGTGGCCCACGTTTCATCCGTCGACAAGGGACTTAAAATGAAAATCAAGCGAACCAAGGTCCCCAACAAAGTGGACCCCAAACTCGAAGTAGTCAAAGCCGGCTTGGCTTCTCAGCAGAACGCGTCATCTTTATCGTCATCATCTGCATCGTCATTGTCATCTCTATCGTTGACGTCGTCGTCGTCCACGTCATCGACCTCACCTCAGACATCTAACTCAGGATCATCCATATTATCGTCACCAGGCCAGCCCTTAACGGCAGGGAACTCGATTGCCGCATTGCCGTCAGCACCTCAAGGATCCACGACATCGTTGCCATCATCTTTCACGCCATCGGCCAGCACGATTTCCTCATTCGCCTCAAATTCGGTGATGTCATCAAATCCATCCATGTCGCTTCTAAAGCCTGCCGGGTGCGGCGATGGACTGTCCAACAACGTTGGAAATATGAAATCGCCCTCCAAGGTCTCATCCAACTTGGGTACGCCTGTGGTAGATTTAAAGGACGGTAAATCACCCAAGTCAAAGGCAGCGTATACCAAAAAGGTCAAGGATAGCAAATCCAAGGGTGACACAAACACATTACCCAGTTCCTCCTCTATATGCACTGTTTCTGGATCTAGCGTTTCCAGCTTGGAAAGTCGGATGTTAACGTCTTCCTCATCTGGTCTAGCTGGAGTTGGTCAGACATTCACCACTGTGGCGATCAACTCCTCGCTTTCAGGGGGTCCAGGAGGCAATGGGATTTTAGCCTCCACCATGACCTCCGAACCCAGGCCAGGGGATACTGTACACGTGAAGAAGGAAAACCCTGTACACGACCCTTACGAATTCAATGCCAAAGTGGAGGATAAAATCGAACTGCCTCCGAAGAAGTTGAAGCTGGATAAGGTAAGTTGATAATGTTATTATTTTGTACTGAATAAAAGGTAAAGTGTGATTTCAAAAAAGAACTACGTGCACTAAGTATAGACATTGGGGAACCCAATATACCTGGTTGCATATGTGCGAGAGGTGTGCAACAGTCATTGCCACGATGTAAAGTGGTAAAATGCGTACCTTCCATCCATGGGCTGACAGCTTTTGTCATCAATAATAAAAGGCCGGGTTTATTGGATCAAGGTAGTATTATGACTGGGACGGTCATTACTGTGTTTGGGTTTTGTGTTTCTATTTTTGGGAATGAGTTCAGCTCTTCCAGACGACTTTTTCCATTTCTTCTTATCTTCAAGTTGATTTCCTACACAGCACACATGGTAGTACAGTCTCCCACCAGGCACTCTGTGTGTGTGTGTGTGTAAAATAACACACCTTGAAGTAGTAGGGCAGGAATACCATGTAATCGTACTTTTTTGTTGCTTTTGTCAACCGTAAACACTCAACCGTTTCTGGATAAGAAAACGAGAATGACATGTCCCTTCAATTCTCCATCCCTCCGTCTCGTTTGTGTGATCTTTTTATAACCCTTTGTGCATATTCCTAGGGACCGCTTCAAAGAGAGAATTGAGCTATAAAAGAAGCAAGCACTTTCACCAGGCTCTATTTAGATCAAGTGTGTATAATTTATTACCCCCGCGTTGGTCGTTATAATTAAGGTATTGACAGTTCCTGATCTCAGTTGCAGGTCGTCTTGCCGTTTCTTATGTAGGTCTTCACTGGTAGTGATATTGATTCGATCTAGTCACGTACGTATGCTGTACTTCGCTTGAGAAGATTGATGAATTTTCACTGAGCCCAAATACATTTCTCCATCACACGTTATGCGTCTTGCATTAACAAATACATTTCTCCATCACGTTATGCGTCTTACATTAACGCTTCATTTCTCCATCATTGCGTCTTGCATTAACAAATACATTTCTCCATTTTCAGTTTATTTTCTTTCGTTTTAGTAAAAAAGAGAAGTAAAAAAAAAAAAATTGCTGTTTGACTTTCGTGTTTCAAGGCAGGACGGGAAAAAATCCCATCTCGTTCTCCTCAATTTTTTGCATGCTTGTTTGTCTGTAAACGCAGTTTGTGGTTTTATGTCCCAGCCGTAATAATAAACGTAGGATACGTCCGAATCCGTGCGTCTTGAGACGTTTGTACCAGGCGTTCACAATGCGCCCCATACAAGATGATAAAGACGTTTGTACCAGGCATTAATGATGCATACAAGATGATAAAGACGTTTGTACCAGGCGTTAACGTTGCGCGTCATACAAGATGATAAAGACGTTTGTACCAGGCATTAACAATGCCCCATACAAGATGATAAAGACGTTTGTACCAGGCATTAATGATGCGCCCCATACAAGATGATAAAGACGTTTGTACCAGGCATTTAACACGTTGTAAAGACGTCTTGCATTATGATGCGCCCCATACAAGATGATAAAGACGTTTGTACCAGGCATTAATGATGCGCCTCATACAAGATGATAAAGACGTTTGTACCAGGCATTAATGATGCGCCCTTTACAAGATGATAAAGACGTTTGTACCAGGCATTAATGATGCGCCCCATACAAGATGATAAAGACGTTTGTACCTGTAAACGGCCATGATGGTTTGTACCAGGGATAAAGATGCCCCATACAAGTATGATAAAGACGTTTGTACCAGGCATTAATGACGTTTGCAGGCCCCATACAAGATGATAAAGACGTTTTACCAGGCATTAATGATGCGCCCCATACAAGATGGACGTTTGTACCAGGCATTAACGATGCGCCCCATACAAGATGATAAAGACGTTTGTACCAGGGATAAACGTTAACAATGCGCCCAAGATGATAAAGATACACGATGATAAAGACGTTTGTACCAGGCCCCATACAAGATGATAAAGACGTTTGTACCAGGCGATGCGCCCCATACAAGATGATAAAGACGTTTGTACCAGGCGTTAACAATGCGCCCCATACAAGATGATAAAGACGTTTGTACCAGGCATTAACAATGCGCCCCATACAAGATGATAAAGACGTTTGTACCAGGCATTAATGATGCGCCCCATACAAGATGATAAAGACGTTTGTACCAGGCGTTAACAATGCGCCCCATACAAGATGATAAAGACGTTTGTACCAGGCGTTAACAATGCGCCCCATACAAGATGATAAAGACGTTTGTACCAGGCGTTAGGCATTAATGATGCGCCCCATACAAGATGATAAAGACGTTTGTACCAGGGATAAACGATGCGCCCCATACAAGATGATAAAGACGTTTGTACCAGGCATTAATGATGCGCCCCATACAAGATGATAAAGACGTTTGTACCAGGCGTTAACAATGCGCCCCATACAAGATGATAAAGACGTTTGTACCAGGGATAAACGATGCGCCCCATACAAGATGATAAAGACGTTTGTACCAGGGATTAACGCGTTAACAATGCGCCCCATACAAGATGATAAAGACGTTTGTACCAGGCATTAAATGCGCCCCATACAAGATGATAAAGACGTTTGTACCAGGCATTAACAATGCGCCCCATACACGATGATAAAGACGTTTGTACCAGGCGTTAACAATGCTCCCCATACACGATGATAAAGACGTTTGTACCAGGCGTTTAACAATGCGCCCCATACACGATGATAAAGACGTTTGTACCAGGCGTTAACAATGCGCCCCATACAAGATGATAAAGACGTTTGTACCAGGCATTAATGATGCGCCCCATACACGATGATAAAGACGTTTGTACCAGGCATTAACGATGCGCCCCATACAAGATGATAAAGACGTTTGTACCAGGCATTAACAATGCGCCCCATACAAGATGATAAAACGTTTGTACCAGGCATTAACAATGCGCCCCATACAAGAGATAAAACTTTGAAAAGAAAACAAAAAGGAGGCGATGATAAATCGTGCCAATTACATATTGATCGCTATCGCCACGAGAATGCTCGAGGGTTGAAGGTGGCGACATTAAGAATAATTAAAAGACCATAGAAAACCGCCGTGTGATTCGCAACTGTTTAGCACTCGCCACCACTCCCCCCTCTCACTCCTCCTCGTTGATCTCTTTCTTTCGGTCGTAGACAAAGAAGCCACCCTCCCCCCTCCCCCTCCACCCCCATGCCTGTTGTCTGGTTCTCTCTTTATGCACTGATATTAAGTATGTTTCTATCTCTCCTGTCTGAAATGTGTGTTCCTGCGTGTGTATGTGTACGTGTGTATATTGTTAGTGTGTTTGTGTAAAATCCTCCGATTCCTATCTCTCTCTCTCACTCATGAGCAGACACACAGGACATATGGGCTGAATGAAAGCAAGAGACAGCGGATGTTTCAGTGGAGGGGTGAGGAATTGCATTTCAGTGGAGATTTCCACTCCGCTTTTGCTGAGGAAATGAACGGTTGGCGGGTTGGGAGTGGGGGCTTTTATGACTGTGTGTGTGCGTGTGTGTGTTTTTTTGTAAGGTGGGTGGGTTGGGAAAGCATAACGCCAGGCGATGTGTGAGTGAGTGCGTTGTGCGTGTCAGTTCGTATGTGTTCAGTATTTATGCCTATAATTTATCCTCGGTGGATAAAGTGTTTGTAGGGAAGACGAAGACATTTCGTTCTTCAGAGAGATAGACCGTTACATACATAGCAACTGTGAGAGGGTGTGTTTGTGTGTGTAGTAGTAGTTGTTGTAGTAGTAGTAGTAGTAGGGTGGGTGTGACTGTGTTTGCCTCTCTCTCTGTCATGGGGCGTACTGGGGGGGGGGGGTTACTTGGCCAGCAAAATGCGTGCGATTAGAAAACCCCCGAAAAGAACAAAGATGTAATATATGATATTAAATAATGTACACGAATACAATTGTGTATAACGCTATGCTATGGGGTGTTTTTAATCGATGGTTCAATATCTTGTTTTGTTGTGCTTTTGTATAAACTTTGCCGTAGCGCATGAAACGTAAAGCACAATGATGTAATAATAGTGAAGATGGGGGTAGAAAATGGTTGCAAGGGCAATTGTCCCTCTGTGGCTTTTGTTTCAGTGTTGTCTAAGTACGGTAATAACGTACCGTGTAGAAGACTTTCATAGAAGGACCTGTACTTTGTTCCTCGGTCTAATCATGGTGGATGCTGTTCCCATAAATCTCTTCTCACCTTTGTTTTAATTTCTTCTCATATGTTATATTATAATGACCTTTTTTATTAACCCTTTTGGGTGGTTGATGGTGGCTCCATTTTTCTCTTTTCACTCTTTTATAAAAACGTATCTTGCCTGGTCGATTGCCTTGATATCACGGCACAATATGAGGGACGGGTATAATATAATATAAATTTCAATGGAGCAAAAAAGTATTCATTCCGGCGCATGTACGTCATTCTATCAGAATCTCTTTAGAAATCCCATCCTCTCTCTGTCTCTCCCCCTCTCTCTCTTCTCTCTCTCTCTCTCTCTCTCTGTCTCTGTCTCTCTCTCTCTCTCTCTCTCTCTCTCTCTCTCTCTCTCTCTCTCTCTCTCTCTCCCTCTCTCTGTCTCTCTCTCTCTCTCTCTCTCTCTCTCTCTCTCTCTCTCTCTCTCTCTCTCTCTCTCTCTCTCTCTGTCTTTCTTTGTCTCTTTATATCTATATATCTATATCTCTATCTCTATTTCTCATTACTCTATCAATCAGATAACTTTTAAAAACTTATCAATCAATTCTAATATTCCATGACCAGGTTTAATTCCTTACATTTCCCATCTCCTCACTGAAAATCGAATGTTTAACAATGCCTTTTCTTTGTATGAGCCACTTGAAAATGTTACACAACGTGTTGTTCCCCACTTGCCAAAATGTTACAACGCGTTGTTCCCCACTTGTCGAAATGTTACAACGCGTTGTTCCCCACTTGTCAAAATGTTACAACGTGTTGTTCCCCACTTGTCAAAATGTTACAACGCGTTGTTCCCCACTTGTCAAAATGTTGCAACGCGTTGTTCCCCACTTGTCAAATGTTACAACGCGTTGTTCCCCACTTGTCAAATGTTACAACGTGTTGTTCCCCACCACTCGAAAATGTTACAACGTGTTGTTCCCCACTTGTCAAAATGTTTGGCTTCATGCACTCTCTGTATCTTGACCTTTGCTCTGGTTGTATCAGCTCACCATGTAGAGTTCAACAGCGTGAACCCTTTGCATTCGATACTCAAATTTTGTTTCATGCTGCACCGAGTAAAATTTACGATAGATAGGCCCCTCTCACAAATTAAAGTATCTTTTGTTTTGTTTTGCTAGATACGCCCTCTCACAAGTTACGGTATCTTTTTTGTATTATAGATATGCCCTCTCACAAGTTAAGCTATCTTTTTTTTTATTATAGATATGCCCTCTCACAAGTTAAGTTTATCTTTTTTATTATAGATAGTAATACAGAAGTTACGGTATCTTTTTTTATTATAGATAGGCCCTCTCACAAGTTAAGCTATCTTTTTTTTTATAGATAGGCCCTCTCACAAATTAAGGTATCTTTTTTATATAGATAGGCTCTCTCAAAATTAAGGTATATATCTTTTTTTTTTATAAGATAGGCCCTCTCAAGTTAAGTTTATCTTTTTTTTATAGATAGGCCCTCCCTCACAAGTTAAGCTATCTTTTTCCAATGCTAGTTTCTTGTACATACGTGTGTATTTACCTCTGCAATTACGTTATTTTCCTCCCCCCTCCCTCCGTTTTCTTCTTCTTACTGCGCTTATGGGGAACTCGGTAATCTCGAGCAAGGCCTTGGCCTTCCAACCAAAAGGTAATGGGTTCGAGCCCAGCCGACGGTTGGAAAATGTTCTCGATTTTTTCGAGCAAAATCTACCCCTTTGGTCCAGGTGGGTGGATCGACACCTAGTCCCATCGGAGATGAACGAGGTCACGTGTGTTGATAACATTCTGTGCACGTTAAAGATCCACAGGGCAGTCCGGGAAAATTAAAAATCCTGCCAAAAACCCCGAGATCACCTCAGTTGTGGAGGTGGGTAAATCAAATCAAAGGAGAGGAAAAAACTGCGCTAATGGTTGTAATGAGGTTGGTGAGATTCTTTGTATAGTATCCTTTAGAGTCGTAATTTCGCATACATGTCTTACTCTCTCATTTAGTGTTTGTAGCTATCTTCCAACCTGTATCTTGTATTTGCTTATAAATGTCTAGAAAGGCTTAAACGTATTTAATTTATTGCAAATATTTTTATTATATAATTGTTATCTTTCACTTGACGACATTCATCAAGTGTGTTTTTCTCTTTTTGTTTTCTATCTATATTTCACACTCTCACACGTAGCCCAAGTGTGTTTCCTCATTTTTGCCTTTTTGTTTTCTATCTATATTTCACACTCTCACACATAGCCGAAGTGTGTTTCCTCATTTTTGCCTTTTTGTTTTCTATCTATATTTCACACTCTCACACATAGCCGAAGTGTGTTTCCTCATTTTTGCCTTTTGTTCTCGCATCGCCTGGCGCGTTTGGGTGCGTTTCACCAATGGCTTGTGACAACAAACGAAATATGACTCGGTTGCACGGTTTGGGTTTTTGTCTGTTTTTTTGTTTTCTGCGGTTTTCGTTCTGTCTAGCGGTCTTTATCTCCGTTTTTGCATTGCTTGCTTTTTGTAGAGAATTTTTACTTTACATTTTCAACGTTGTGTGAGTGGGTGTGTATGTGTGTGTGTATGTGTGTGTGTGTGTCTGGTTGTTAGCGTGTAAAAGATATTATTGTGTATGTATTCAGTATTCAGTCATCCGTTGCAAGTTGGAGAATCGACGCAGCCTTGTGAGAGGCATGGAAATAAATTGGTAATTTTCCAAGTCATGTTTTTCAGGGGAAAAGAGTGTGGGAGGAGAAGGGGTGTCGAGAAGGTTGCTTGTTTGTCTGTATTCACGTGTGTGCAAGCGCTGACAATTAAAATAAACTCTTTCAGCGTCAAGTCTCGTGTTTGATATTGACAGATTATATTCCCCATTCACATAAAAGACAGCTGCTTTTTATGGTTCACAGGACGCTGATTCGAAAGGACGTACATTCAAAAGAAGAAAATAATCGTTGATCGATGATTTCATAATGACGTATGTGCGTTGCCTCTCAATGAAATACTATTATTAACTATAATTAGGCTGGTCAATGCATTGCTGCTTTGCATTAAGAAACCCCACGCATTGGGGGGAAAAGGGGAGGGTAGGGGTAGAGAGTGGTGAAGTCAAGGACAGGAAGGTGAGGGGAGGAGGATTCGGTAAAGGCTTAGAAAGCAGGATAAATCTTGTGAGGGGAGTACCCAACTAGGACGACGGGAGGGGTGCGCGAAGTATAAAGGGTAAGTGTGATGATTGGGGTGTGGGGGTGTGAGACATGCTGAAACTGCTGTTTACTGTCTAGTTGGTAAAGCACAACTTGATCAAATAGTGATTTGGCTGTTGGCTCATATGCATGGGTCGATAGTGATTTCATTATTGGCCCATTTGAATCAACACACACTTCGAATAATAACATATGTGCATGTCACGATAGAAAATGTGTTAGCGTTGTTATGCCGGTGGTATGAACGTGACACAACATGAAAATGATATCATGTACGGCTTGGGCTTTTTGTTTGTTTAATTGAAATTTACCCCTTCCACCATTGTGGCGATCTCAGGGTGAAATAAGAGGAAAAACAGCAAGATAAAAGAGAAGTGAAAGAGTTAAAGGAAAAGTGTGACCTACCAAGATTGCCCTCTAACCGCCCGCACGGCTCGGGGGAGTTGGATGGCAGGCAAGGTGTGTGTGTGTGTGTGTGTGTGTGAGAGAAAGAGAGAGAGAGAGAGAGACGACAGAGAGTCAGAGACAGAGACAGAGAGAAATGGTGTGGGGGGGGGGGGAGACGGGCAGAAAATGTCTTATTAGAGTGAGGAGATAAATATTTTGAAGATATGGAATTTACTATGTTTTTAATGTATATTATTAGTTTTAAAGAGGACAGCTGCCTCAGTAATGCAGTCATCGCCGTCTGTTTAAAACAAGGAGAAATTGGTATTTTCTTTGCCTCCTTACATGATTTGAGTCTTTCTCTTAAATTCCTCCTGCCTCCTTTTAAAAAAATTCTATGAGCCGTCTCCGCCCCTTGCTCGACTTCAGGTGTATTACATACAGTTGTTTCTCTTCCATCCCTGTTTTTAACTCCTTGTCCCGTGTCACACTCACTCCCTCTTCAGAAACTTTTAATTTTATTTCATTTTAATCAAATCTACCATTAAGGGGAGTTATTGGTAGGATTTGCCCCTACTGCCCTGTAAACCACTTTCTTAAGATCTTGAACGTTTCTCATGGAGAGGGAGGGGAGGGGAGGGGGGAGTTTACTCGAAATTTAAAAAAAGAGGAAACATTTTGAACAGTCGGGTCTTTAACCCATGACCTTTCGGTTGAGACCTCCTTTGCAGAAGTCACTGCCGGTTGTTTTCTATCTTCAACACTTTCTCATAACACACTAGCATCAATATATGTTTCCACCTCCTTTACTAATTACATGTATTAGGCATGTATGCATGAAGGCTTCATTTTACCATCTTATTGACTCATTTGGCCCAAAGCGTTTGTCACTTGTTATGTGGTAAACATTAGCTGAAAGGTTTACCCAAATCTTTCGTTGAATGATTACAGTTTAGGGGAAATAATTTTTAAGTCGTTTAAATTTACACATGAACTCGATAATTTGATTCTTTCGTATTCCCCCACGCTAATTCAATATTTACCTACTACAGTACAAGTTTATGGGCGTTGACACAAAAAACCTGATCCAGAGCGTCCCAATGTGTGTGTCCGCGTTACTCATTTCAACCCAGTTGCCTCCGTTACGAACCCGTTAATCAAGTGTACAATAGAATGTTGTCACTTCATATGAAATTATAGCATTTGCAGCAACAGTGTAATGTAATAGACAGCGAGCGTAGACAAACAACCCCTCCCCCCTTTCCAACCCCTCCCCTCCCCCTCCCCTCTTCCCCTCCCCGCTGACAACAAACATACACAAAAAGGCAGAAGAAAAAAGAGCAAAATCAAGAAGAAGAAATATCCATCAAAGCAAATCTGAAAGAAACAGAATACTTACTTGTACCGTGAGATTTTGGCAACACATATCTGTCTGTCAGACACACGTACGCACCGCGATTGCTCAAGATATCTAAAAGATAGATGTTAACCAGGGTTTCTTACACACTCTCCGCGCCCTCTCCCCCCTCCCCAACACACACACACACACACACACACACACACACACCCGCGGCCTGGCCTTCCCCTTCTGCCTCAGGTTCATTTCCTCCCTCTTAAATAAAACAAAAGTTTGTTTTGAAATTTGTCGACATGTCCAACACGATCTCCTTTAACATTCTGTTTGTTTTGTTGCTTTGTTTGTTGTTAGTGTTTTTGTTTTGGTCTTCAGTAAAAGTAACGGCCATACACCATGGCTCTGCGCTGTTTGCCGACCAAAGTCACCCCCTCCGCTATATCTTTATACACCCTACACAGTTCCCACGCACGGTGTGGCTGGGGGAAAGAAAAAAAAAATAACAATAATAACATCCGCATGTAAATTCTCGCCGAGGCTCTAATAATATTCCATGAAGTGAGACGATTTCTTCCTCATAGAGTCGACAAAGCTGTGCCAGTGTGTGTCGTACATGTGGTACGCTTTCTGTCGTCACGAGAAAATACTGAGGGAACCAGCAACGTCGGCCATATCTGCGCTACGCTAATCCGCGTCCGTTTCATTCGGCACAAAATGGTCGACCGGGTTTCTTTTTTACAATGGTGCTAAGTCGTTCATTGATTTTCACTAAGCTGCGTTTATCCCTCTTATTATTTGGCACAAATATGATCAGTAGGGGGAATAACTATAAAAAGTAAAATAGCGGTTGCTCTGTTGTGCTGCGAGGGTACAGAACTGAAAGGGGGGGGGGGGATACAAATGCAGCCGCGGAATGAATCTTGAGTGCTATCTTGTCCAAAAGACATTTATAAAACTTGGGTTTACTAAGCATGTCGGTTCATTCCGACAGATAACAATTTACATTTCAAATAATTCAAATTCAAAGGCGTTGAGATTATCAGATACATGAAAGACAACACGTAGGCCTACTAAGATAATGTCTGATGCCCCTCCCCCAGCCAGCCCTTACCCCATTTTATCTCACGTACACACATAGATGGTTTTTCTGTGGATGGACTGATAAAGTAAAGAACTGGAAGTCTTATTTATCTCATCTGTTTGCCTCTGATAGGAATTGAAATGAATCTCCAACTGGTGAAAAAAAAGGGGTTGCCTGACCTCACCTTCTATTGAGGGTGGGTTAAATACACAACTCATGTATGTATTGTTTGTTGCGTGTTCTTTTCCTCTCTGTCTTTCTTCTTTTTGTATAGAGAAGAAAATGGGAGTCAGCGCGGGGAGGACGGGGGATTCAAATTGAGATGGACGAGGAGGACTTGTAATGTGACACCCTCTTTGTTTAGGAGGCGAAATGAAAAACAATCTCTTGTCCTACCTATGTTACAAGAACTCAAGACTGCGACTCATTCAAACCTCGCTTTGGTTGGCATGAATGAACTTATTCAAGCATGCAAGCTTACAGTAATGAGAAAAAATCACGATAAATGGTTTGGTTTGGTTTTATTGTGTTTTGTTTTGTTGTGGGTTGTTTTTAATCAAGCAATTACAGTTACATAAGTCACGGTATGTAAGAGCGAAAATGTTTACATTTGTGATTAACCTCAATCCCCTCACCCTAAATAAAGCGATACAGTAGCGACGACGACATCCAAACAACAAAGCGAAATAAAAACCTTCTAAAACCCGAAATAAATAACGAATAACGAAACGCAAAATTACCAAAATAAAACGAAACCAAAAATATCAACAAGACCTCTTTTCCAATCTTCTCACAAATCAAACTAAACACATAACACAATGTACCCAAAATGAAACCAAAACAACAAAAGAAAAACAACACATATATATATATATATATATATATATATATATATATATATATATATATATATATATATATATATATATATATATATATATATATATATAGAATGAGAGAAGTAGTCAAAACAAAGCAGTTGGCACCACAAACAATCCGGCAGACAAATAAACCAAAACACTAGACAAAAAAACTACACCACTAGACAAATAAACCAAAACACCAGACAAATAAACTATACCAGCAGACAAATAAACCAAAACAGCAGACAAATAAACTACAGCAGACAAATAAACCAAAATACCAGACAAATAAACTACACCAGCAGAAAAATAAACCAAAACACCAGACAAATAAACTACACCAGCAGACAAATAAACTACACCAGCAGACAAATAAACCAAAACACCAGACAAATAAACTACACCAGCAGACAAATAAACAAAAACACAAGACAAATAAACTACACCAGCAGACAAATATACTACACCAGCAGACAAATAAACTACACCAGCAGACAAATAAACTACACCAGCAGATAAATAAACTA